>JBBBDQ010001521.1:2492500-2625000 GCA_037127315.1 Ascarosepion bandense
TTCGCAGTTTTGACGTAATTTTGAGGTCATTTTTATGACTAAATCTGTGAATTTGTTCGGTTAGTTTTAAATCTTGAAAAAGAAAAACACAATATTAAAATATATTTTCGTATATAAAATTCAGTATTTTTTCATACCATAATGTTGAATGTAAAATTATTCAACTTTTTAACAAGAAAAATTTTAAAATCTTGATGTTAAAAATTACTGAAAAACATTGTTGATAGACTTAGACGGAAGGATCTTAATATAACGAGTCTCTAATTTACATTTACCCTGAAAGTATAAAATGTAGACGAAGGCATAAATTGCGTCCAAAATATTTACAATTCGGCGTTAAAATAACCCATAGAGGTGTTCATATGCCGCTAAGCCAAAACAACCAAATCAAGCCAACCATTCATTTGTTTTTTTTTGTCTTGTCTATTTATTTTAGGTGTTTTACTAATGCAACAGATGACTTTCATTATTCAAAAAAAAAAAAAAAAAAAAAAAAAAGGCCACGAAATAAAATTGAGAAAAAGATTTTTAGAAAATAAAGAAACAATTTAATAATGTGACTTGTATTATCAATAAGTGAACAAGTAACTTTTTTTTTTTATTATAAGCGACTAAATTCAAATTTGACGAAATCTAAGCAACATATGACTGACGTCATTTTTGTTTGACAAATTGAAAAGAAAGGGAAAATATAACTAAAATAGATAATAAATAAATATACAGAAATACTGTATTCGATAATTCTACCAATTTTTGTTTACTTAAAAATTTAAATGTTTTTTTTTTCTTTTTTTGGGAAAGGTATTAACTGCGTTTTTTCCCTCCAGTTTAAAACCCAAGCATACCGTTTAAATACTATTTTTTGAGTAAAAATTATGCAACTGGACTACATGTCAAAAATTTAAACCTTTTTATTGAAAAAAAAAAAAAAAAAAAAAAATCATGTAAATAAATAAATAATTAACAAAAAAATAAAAACAAAACCTTCTTACCAGATTGTATGTCTGTACGTACGGCTTAGGAGAATTACGTTTTAGTCCAATTTTTTTAATTTTTACTCCAATTTTTTTGTCGTCTGTCATTTTAAGGTAGATAGTGTTCCGTGTTTTGAATATTTTCTTTTAAATTCCGAACTTGATAAAGGGCGCAGAGGCCGACATCATCCAGCTAGGTAGAATGAAACCACTCCCTGACAGAACAAAGTCCGTCTGTCCGTTCGAACAATTGTAATAACCAGAAGAACACGAACAAGGAGAATGGATAGAGAACGTAATAATAAAAACGATGTTTTTCCCTGGGCTTCGCGTGCGGATGTGATAGAGAAAAAGAGAGAGAGGAGGCGATGAAGAGATGAATGAATTATGAAAAAGAGAAGAGAAGACAAGGCTGGGTGTTTATGTGATTATGTGTGTGTTTAAAGCGAAGAAGACGGGACAGAAGAACGGAGGAAACATGAGTAAGAAAGGGGGGACGAAAAAAAAGAAGAAAAAAAAGAAGAAAACAAAGGAAAGCAAAAAAAGAAATTTAGACACCCGCAACAAGTGTTATCAGACGTGTGTACTTTATGAAGAAATACGGGTGCGTGAAAATGTAATTTGCTTTTCCGATCTGCTTATGATTGCATAACGCATGAAACTCCGAGTCGTTCCACAGACGTAGGATAATATATATATATATATATAACAGTTCTGTTCACACATTCAGCACGGTTTTATTAACACCTGAATATACTCATATATATGTAGACACTCCAATATATATTTATTAATTTACGTCCACTGTATATAACTCGTTTACAAATGGAAAATATTGAAAAACTCTACAATATAATTGTATTGAACACTTTTTAATACAAATGTGCACTGGTCTAATTTTATTATGACCCAAAACTAAATAATTAAACAATATATATATATATATATATATATGAATAAAACGAAAGAGGGAAACTATTCATAGTCGACGCGTTTTGGCCTCCGAGCGACTTTCATTCAGTCAGGTGGTACCATACGTGATACACGTTTGGGCGATCATGTCTCGAAAGAGACATGACTGACTGGGCAGAAAATTTTCTCGCAGAGGGTTGCCATTACTTTTTGCAGTAGACTGGTTGCCAACCAAAGCTATAGAACCCAATCTGTTCTGTTATTTAATCCATAACTGGAGGGAAGAGACGGATTAATATCTTTCCCAAAAGTATTTGCGCGTAAGAGAATGCAAGTAATTCAACTGGAATTCGAACTCGGCTCACCGATTTTTCGTTCCGAGTCGATATCCACTGCACCACAACGCATATCCACATCTTCTATATTCGTTCTTTTTAGGACGTAGGCGATCATGGTCTTCCACATCTCCCTATCCCTTGTAGCTCTTAACACCCTTTCTCTCGTTACCCTCCCAAACCCTGCTCTGCCATTCATTCGTTGCTTTGTCCTGTCCCTCTTTCCCTCTATCCTGTGAGTATCAGATTTTCCAAGCCCTCCTTCCTCATTACATGTCCCAGAAATTTCAGCTGCATTTCCCTGATGCTAAGTATAATTTTCCTTTTTGTTTCCATCGTCTACAAAACCTCGTGATTGCTCATATGTTCGGTCCATGATACCTTCAACTTCAAGGTCCCACCCTTTTACCATTGAAATACTTAAATGTAACCATCTCTTCTACTCTAATAGTTTCTTTTCTCGCAGTTCCCGTTTGTGGAACTCACTTCTGTTTGTTTGCTTCCCTGATAGCTACAATCTCCAAAAGTTTAAATGCAACGTCAATTGCCATCTTCTATCTATTTGATTCCCATTCATCTCTTATCCTTTCTTCGACATCACCTGTACGTTGTTTTTCTCTCACTGTAACCCCCTGCGCACCAGTGGCATTCCTGCCTTGCTAGAAACGCTGAGTAAACTTGAGATATTTAGAAAAAAACATTAGAGAAATCAAAAATCTCTACTGGCAGCAAACCGTCTGCATACTGAAAGGTAACGAATTTAGCAGATATACATGTTGGACTTTTTGGGTATATATATATATATATATATATATATATATATATATACTGGGCAGACCCTCTCCTGGGTCAACCTATTATATAGTTCATCAACAGAAGGCTTAACCAATTAGGAAGCTCAAAATAGTCAATGAGACGTGTATAAAAGGCGGCCATATATTTCCGAGTATTGGAGATCAAATCTGATTCGGGAGAGTGATAATTTTTGACGTTGTTTCATTGAACAGATTACGTACTGCGAGGATACTCTATATCCATATACTATGACGGACGTGGTCAACAGATGCCAAGAGGATACTCTATATCGAGGAACGTTGTCAAAATTGCCTTCAATCACTTTGTGACTATCATGGACTGTTGTTGCTATATAATATACATTCGGGAGATTGATTCTCTATTATAATCAATACATAAACTGATCCCTGACTTTGTGAACATCATGGACTGTTGTTGCTATATAATATACATTCGGGAGATTGATTCTCTATTATAATCAATACATAAACTAATCCCTGACTTTGTGAACATCATGGACTGTTGTTGCTATATAATATACACTCGAGAGATTGATTCTCTATTATAATCAATACATAAACTAATCCCTGCGCTTTACCGATAAATTATGGCGAATTTTACCATCAATACAAACATTGAAGAGGGCGTAAGACAACGATGTGTTTTTTCACCGGATCTATTCAACTTGAACAGCGAGACTATTCTGAGGACTCTTGAAGTTATGCCATAATTCGTCATCGGAGACTACAATCTCAGCAACATAAGGGACTCAGATGATACAATACTGATAGCAGACTCGGAAAGGAAACTACAAGATCTCATACAGAAGGTAGCTGAAGAAATTGACAAGAAAGGACTACAAATAAACTGCAAGAAAACCGAATGCATGGTCATCAGTAAAAAGGGCAGCCCAACATGTCAAATACAGGTGGGTGATACTAAAATCAAGCAGGCACAGAAGTTTCAATATCTGGGAAGTGTTCTAACAGAAGACGAAAAGTGCGACACAGAGATCCGAAGGCGAATTAACATGGCGAAAGACGCGTTCCAGAAGCTAAGTAATAAGAGACAGGAAAATTTCACTAGAAACAAATAAGAGAGTACCGGATTGCTATATGATGTCAGTTTTTCAATATGGCAGTGAATGCTGGACAATATCATCAAATATGAAGGAGAAACTTGAAGCAACTTAAATATTGTTCTACAGAAGGATGCTGAGAATATCATGGGTCGAACATGTAAGCAATGATGAGGCTTTGGAAAGGATAGAAACTGAGCATTAGAAAAAGACAGCTAAAGTTCCTGGGACTTGCATTGAGAAAGGAGGGCTTGGAGAATCTGATACTTACGGGTCAGATAGAAGGAAAGAGAGACAGAGGAAAGTAGCGTGTTACATATTTGACGGGCCTGAGCAGGTGAATGGCAGGGCTGGGGTTGCGTGGTGTAACAGGAGAAAGCGTGCTAAGAGTCACTAGAGATAGGGAGACGTGTCAGGTCATGATAGCCTACGTTCTGAAAGGACAAGGCACAAAGAAAAAGAAGAATTTTGATCGAAAATTTTCACTGTATAATGTTAGAACAGTTTGATTAATATTACCTTAAAATTAAATGTATTGATAGATAAGGATATCATGTTGACAACTAAACATCTTTTGTAAAACGCTTTATTCGTTTTGTCCTCGTTAGGCTATCGGTTTATTGATTTACCTACGTCACTGAGCCCACGTAAAAATCCTGATTCGGATTTCTAATTTGCAAGGTTAGCGTAGCAACAGGGTCAGTACAAGGGTCTCGTGCCCCCACACCGAATCTATAATACCCCACCCTACTATATGTTAATATATCATAAGATAGTATGCATATTTCACTCCACCCACGTCTATTGAACAGGTGTAGAGGCTCATCCCTTGTTCCCTGTTTAGTTTGTGGTTTCCGGCTTTCTCTTTTCCCATCTTTTCACTCTTTTCTTTCATTTTTTTTTCTCCCTCAATTGGAGTAGATAGACTAAACTATCGCCCGGTTCACACTCCACCCACGTCTATTGAACAGGTTAAGAGGCTCATCCCTTGTTTCCTGTTTAGGATGTGGTTCCCGGCTTTCTCTTTTCCAATCTTTTCATTCTTACGTAGGCCCCTGCGCTACAGTGGCATTACCGCCTTACTTGGGGTGATATGATTAAAAAAATATATATAAACTACAAATTTTTTATTGTAATCTAGTTACATACAATAATGGATCATATTCAATATAGCTGAACAATTCAAATAGAAAAATTGAAAATCAATAGAATGTATCTAAATACAAATTAGAGACAGCATTCACTTCCATACAGAAGGACAGACATCACGTAGCAATTCATCACTCTTCATTATCTATCTATCTATCTATCTATCTATCTATCCTTCTGTAAAACCATATTTCTGCTACCTCAAGCCTCTCCTTCATCTTTGATGAAATCATCCAGCATTCACTTTCATACAGAAGGACAGATATCACGTAGCAATCCAGCACTTGTTTCTTTGTAACGTATATTCGTAATGTAGATTGAAGAAAGCAAATGTTGATAAGATAGCGAGAGTCACAAAGCACTGTCTGAGGTCCCCAATCAGCCACCTCCCATTCAAAGGGTTCGGGAGCAGTAGGCATCGAACCTGGGTAGCAACGTTTACCTAAAAGCCGGTTACCTTTGTTCCAAAGATATAGACACTCAAAAAATGATATTTTAAATTAACTGTTTGTTTTTTTAAAAATATTTTTTCTTTAAAACATTTTCTTAATCGTTCTCAACAAAATATAGCCTATTATTTACTGTTATAACGGAACTGTCAGTAACAGAAGAGGAGTTTTTGTGATATTTCAAAAGCGACCCTCACACACTCGATGCATGCGAATACAATCGTCTCGGAACTGGAAATTGGGGAGCCGAGTTCGAATTCCAGCTGAATTCCTTACATTCACTTACGTGCAAATACCCTTGGGAAAGGTATTAATCCGTGTCTACGATTGGATTCTATAGCCTTGGCTGGCAACCAGTCTACTGCGGGATAATTTTCTGTCCAGTCAGCCATGTCTCAAAAGAGACATGATCGCCCAAGCATGTATCACGTATGGCACTTAACTGACATTGTGAATAAGAGTGCTTTCTTTAATAACACCAGTCAGTCAGTTAAGTGCCGTACGTGATACACGCTTTGGGCGATCATGTCTCGAAAGAAACATGACTGACTGGACAGAAGATTATCCCGCAGTAGGTTGCCATTGCTTTCTGCGGTAGACTGGTTGCCGACCAAGGCTATAGAACCCAATCTGTCCTGTTATTTAACCCATAACTGGAAGGAATAGACGGATTAATACTTTTCCCAAGGGTATTTGCGCGTAAGTGAATGCAATGAATTCAGCTGGAATTCGAAATTTAATTGAAAAAAAGCAACAATTTTCTCAACGTTTGAATTTTTAACGAACACATCTAAATAGAGACTCAGACGTATACTACTGTGCATAAAAACTGACACAGGGAGACAAACTGGGCGTGTAATAACATGTTAGATGAGTAAATAAAACTGATCATATCAACTTACAGGACGTTTTCTTTAGGAGAGAGAGAAAGAACTACAGTAGTAGCGCCACTAGTTCTACTAAGTGCGGACTTAACGAACATTAGCGCCATGTGCAGCAGTGTCCAACTTCAGCACCATGAATGTTGGTCTGTTGGTTTCTTTCTTTTTAGTTTCTTTATACTTTCATTCTTTTTTTCTTGTCCTATATCGTTTCTTTCTTCTGTTTTTCTTTCTTTCTTTCTTTCTTTCTTATATATATTCCTTTCTTTTTTCTTTCTTTTTTGTTCCTTTATTTCTTTTTAATTCAATTAGCTTTACTTTCTATCTTTCTAGTTATTTTATATTTTCTTTCTTTCTTTTTAGTTACTTTACCTTTTCTTTTTTTATTCCTTTCTTTCCAGTTATTTTACCTTTTCTTTCAGTTTTACCTTCTTTCTTTCTTTCCTTTTTTCCTTTTTTCTTTTTGTTTTACCATTTCGTTCTTTCTTTCTGTTTAATCTTTTCTTTCTTTCTAATTGTTTTATCTTTCTTTCTTTCATTTTTTCGGTGTTTTTTACATTATATTTCTTTTTTGTTACTTTTTCATATTTTCTTTCTTATTCCTTTTCTTTCTTTCTTTCTTTCTTTCTTTCTCCTTGAACTTTTTTCTTTCTTTCTTTCTCCTTTACTTTTTTCTTTCTTTCTTTCTCCTTTACTTTTTCTTTCTTTCTTTCTCCTTTACTTTTCCTCTCTTTCAAGTTCCTTTACTTCTTTCTTTCTTTTTTTCTTTCTAATTCCTTTAGCTTTTCATTCTTTTTTCTACTTTACCATTTCTTTATTTCTTTCATTCTTTTTATAAGCACTTTTACCTTTCCTTTTTTCATTCTTTCTTTTCTAGTTCCTTTACCTTTTCTTTCTTCCTTTCGTTTTTCTTTTTAGTTTCTTTGCCATTCATTTTATTTTGTTTTATTCATTTTCTAATATAAATACAGCGAAGAATCTGTAATGTGATTGATACCGACTTGGCTGACCGCCTGCAGTATCTCTCTCACCTGCGTGACGTGGCTTCCCTGTGCATCTTCTATAAATATTTTCATGGCTTCTGCTCTGTCGAACTGAAATCACTGGTGCCCCCTAGATGTGAATTTGCACTAGATACTAGATTGGCAACTAGGTCCCACCCTTTTACAGTGAAACCGATGAAATGTAACCGCAATTACTACTCCAACAGCTTCTTTCCTCGCACTTCCCGCCTGTGGAATTCCCTACCGCATGCTTGCTTCCCCGACGGCTACAACCTCCAGGAGTTTAAATCTAAGGTCAATAGACACCTCCTAACACACTAACTCACACCCACTCTCTCCAACTCTCTCCCTATGTAGATCCTAAGTCGTCTATCACACTCCTTCTAACATTTCCTATATCCAATCGCTGTATGTAACCCCCTGCGCTATAGTGGCAGTGGAATGCCTTGCTTGGGGTGATACGATTAAAAAAAAAAATTACCTATCCTTCTTTCTATTTCTTTTACTCTTTTTCTAGTTCATTCGTCTCTTTCATTCTTCCTTCCTTTCTAGTTCCTATTCTTTTTTCTTTCTTTTTATTTTATTTCATTCTGTTGCCTTTCCTTTCGTTCATTCAGTCATTCTTCGTCATTTCTTTCATTTTTTCTTTCTAGTTCCTGAAGCTTTTTTCCTTCATTCTTTTTCATGTTTCCTTTATCTTTCTTTCTTCCATTATTTCATTCTTTTATGATCCTTTACTTTTTCGTTCTTTCTTTTTAGTTCCTTTACATCATGTTTCTTTCGTTCTTTCTAATTACTTCAAAATTTTTTTTTCCTACATTCTTCTTCTAGTTTTTTCTTTCATTCTTTTTTTCTTGACCCTTTACTTTTCTTTGTAGTTCTTTTAACTTTTCCATAGTTTATTCTTTTTTCTTGATTCCTTAAATTATCTTTCTAGTTCCTTTACCTTTCCTTCCGTTTTCCTTTCTTCTTCCTTTCCTTTTGCTGTAAATCCATTAGCTGTTCATTCTTTCCTTTTAGTTGTTTTACCTTTTCTTTCTTTCTTTCTTAATCCTTTACCGTTTCTGTCTTTCTTGCCTTCTTTCTTGATCCTTTACTTTTCTTTCTTTCCTTCTTTCTTGATCCATTACCTTTTCTTTCTTTCTTTCC
Source organism: Ascarosepion bandense (assembly GCA_037127315.1). Lineage (NCBI taxonomy): Eukaryota > Metazoa > Mollusca > Cephalopoda > Sepiida > Sepiidae > Ascarosepion > Ascarosepion bandense. The sequence goes on from JBBBDQ010001521.1 coordinate 2,501,227, forward strand.
TTCTTTCTTGATCCTTTACTTTTCTTTCTTTCTTGATTCTTTTACCTTTTCTTTCTTTCTTTCCTTCTTTCTTGATTCTTTTACCTTTTCTTTCTTTCTTTCCTTCTTTCTTGATCCTTTACTTTTCCTTTCTTTTCTTCTTTTTTGATCCTTTACCGTTTCTGTCTTTCTTTCCTGATCCTTTACCTTTTCTTTCTTTCTTGATCCATTACCGTTTCTTTCTTTCTCTCCTTTTTTGATCCTTTACCGTTTCTGTCTTTCTTTCTTTCTTGATCTTTTACCTTTTTTTTCTTTCCTTCTTTCTTGATCCTTTACCTTTTCTATCTTTTTGTACCTTTAACTTCTCGTTCTTTCATTTATTCTTTCTCGTTCTGTTACATTATCTTTCTTTCATTCTTTCATTATAATTTCTTTACCTTTTCTTTCATTCATTCTTTCTAGTTCCTTTATCATTTCTTCATTTTTAGGCATTTTATCTTTCCTTTCTTTTATTCTCCTTCCTTTACTTTTCCTTCTTTTCTTTATTCTTTTTTTTCTAGTTCCCTTACCTTTTCTTCTTTTCATTCTTTTTTAGTTTCTTTTCCTTTTTTCTTTCATTCATTCTTTTTAGATCGTTTACCTTTTTCTATCGTTCATTTTTTTTCTATTTCCTTTACCTTTTCTTTCTTTCCTTCATTCATTCTTGTACCTTTACTATTTCTTAATTTCGTTCAATTCTTTTTCTAGTTCCTTTCCCTTTTCTTTCTTTCTTTCTTTCCTCTTTACCGTTTCTTATTTTGTAACTTTCTGTTTTTTTTCATCGCCACCAGCCGTGTCAAAAATAATATTTGGTCTATAACTCTAAGCAACAGTCAGGTGATCAAAGAAAAAATAAGTGATGCCTTCTTTTACTCAAAGACTTATATCTCTTTCCCTTTTCTCTCTCTCTCTCTCTCTCTTTCGTCCTTTCTCCTTCTTTCTTATCCTCATAATCCCTTTCTTCCCATTCAGTATAACAGATAAACATTTTCAGTGCACGTAACAAGCCGGAAGTAAGAGGTTTTCAGCTTGAAACAAAAGTTATCATTAATTTTGACTGAGAAATGAATTTGTTTCTTCTTCTGGAAACCAATCTACCGCAGAAAGCAATGGCAACCTACTGCGGGATAATCTTCTGCCCAGTCAGTCATGTCTCTTTGGAGACATGATCGCCCAAGCGTGTATCACGTATGGCACTTAACTGACTGAATATAATAGTTGGGAACCTGATTAAGTCTTTTACTGGGCATAAAGTGGGGGTTCGGTTTTCTATTGTTATGAAGTAATAAACTGATCCCCTACTAATTACTACTTATTAATATAATAGCATAATTCACCAGTCTACCGCAGAAAGCAATGGCAACCTACTGCGGGATAATCTTCTGCCCAGTCCGTCATGTCTCTTTCGAGACACAAGCGTGTATCACTTATAGCACTTAACTGACTGACTGAATATAATAGAAACATGATTAAGGCTTCTACTGGGCATAAAGTGGGTGATCGGTTTTCTATTGTCATTAAGTAATAAACTGATCCCCCACTAATTACTACTTATTAATATAATAATATAATTCACCAGTCTACCGCAGAAAGCAATGGCAACCTACTGCGGGATAATCTTCTGCCCAGTCAGTCATGTCTCGAAAGAGACATGATCGCCCAAGCGTGTATCACGTATGGCACTTAACTAACTGACTGAATATAATAGTTGGGAACCTGATTAAGTCTTTTACTAGGCATAAAGTGGGGGTTCGGTTTTCTATTGTTATGAAGTAATAAACTGATCCCCCACTAATTACTACTTAATAATATAAAACATCACTTCTCCATCTAGCTATGATTTAAATAATAGGACAGATTGGGTTCTATAGCCTTGGCTGGCAACCAGTCTACCACAGAAAGCAATGACAACCTACTGCGGGATAATCTTCTGCCCGGTCAGTCATGTCTCGAAAGAGACATGATCGCCCAAGCGTGTATCACGTATGGCACTTAACTGACTGACTGATTAAGAATTAAAACTTTTATTGGGGAAAATTCTTCTTATAACAAGGCATTTAAAAAGGTATATAAAATTTGATTCATTTTTGTTTTGTTTCTAACTATTTATAATAAAGTAAACTGTAAAGAAATTAATTTTTTAATTGAAATGTAAAAATAATTCAATAAAACACACATTCTAATTATTTTTTAAATAAAGTAAATAAAAAAAATTTAAAACAAAATGAAGCAAGATTTTTGTCTTTAATTGTTTTTTAGTAAAGTAAACAGTAATATAATTTATTTCTTAAAAAAGTAAATCGACATTCTAAAATATTTTTATAAAAATTAATTTAATAATTTGCTATTTATTCTCTTTAAAATAATAAAAAAAAACTGTTTCCCGTCTTACATTATGCATTTTTAAATGCATTAGTTAAAGAAAAATATTCTATAAATAAGGTTTTAATCTTTGATATATTACTTTTATTTATAAAATTATGATTTGCTGGGGTTTAGTCGGCGGTGTTGAGTTGTCCCTACCCGGTGGTTACAGCTAGTGCTAGTGATGGTGAAAGTGAAAACAGTTGAATGATCAACATTTTTCTATGTATTATATTATTATTAATAATAATAACTTGAACCAGAATGGAGATCTTGAAGCCGTGGGGAGATGGTTAATGTTTATTAAATTGGCCTTGTGTCATACATAACCGAACTCCTTACAACTTAGGGTTATTCGCTATCATCAGAAGGATTGGAATGTGTGGATTTGTAGAAGAAGAAAAGCATACCTTTTGTATGTTAAATTGAAATTTATTAATGGAAAAAATAACATGAATTGATAGAAGTTAATGTTCAATCAGAAATAATGAGTTAGGGGTATGAACAGTTCGTTGAAAGTTGTAGTTGTTCTTGCAAGAGCGAGTTTATTTGTACGTAGGCAGGAACGTATGAATGTATGTATGCATGTATAAGCGTTTATTGTTGTGTAATATTGTCTAATACAAGGCCCTAGAACTAATCAAGCTAGACGTTGCTAGTGAAGCCGTAGGAAGATGGTTAATGTTTATTGAATTGGCTTTGTGTGAACCTAACTGAACTTCCTACAACTTAGGATTATTCATTATCATCAGAAGGTTGGAGATTTGAATGTGTGGAAGAATAAATGTATACATTTTGGATGCTTAAATAGAAATTTATTAATGAAAAATATAACATAAATTGATAGAAGTTAATGTTCAATAAGAAACAAGTAATGAGTTAAGAGTATGAAGCGTTCGTTGAAATGTTCGTAGTAAGCCTTGCAAGAGTTAGTTTATGTGTACGTAGGCAGGAACGCATGTATGTATGTATGTATGTATGTATAAGCGTTTATTGTTGTGTAGGATTGTCTAATACAAGGCCCAAGAACTAATCACGCTAGATGTTACTAGTGAAGCCGTAGGCAGAGGGTCATCGTTTATTGAATTGACCTTTTGTGAATATAGCCTAACTCCTTACAACTTAGGATTATTCGCTATCATCAGAAGGATTGGAGATTGGAATGTGTGGATTAGTGGAGAATAAAAGTATACCTTTTGTCTGTTTAAATAGAAATTTATTTAAAGAAAAGAACAACATGAATTAGTAGAAGTTAATGTTCAATGAGAAACAGTAGTAAGAAGTTAAGAGTATCAAGAGTTCGTAGTAGTCCTTGCAAGAGTAAGTTTATGTGTACGTAGGCAGGAACGTATGTATGTATGTATGAGCGTTTATTTTTAGGTAGGATAGTTTTTGAAGTTATCGCTCAGGGTGAATGGTGAAAAGGAAGGAGGTAAGAAGTAAGAGAGAAAGATAGAGACAATAATAATAACGATCGCTCGACGTTTGTCAAGGGTACGTGTTAATTACGCTCGTCATCTTAACTCTGTGGCGACAGTCGTCTTATCCCGTCTTTTATATAGTTTGCAGGTCATTTTGGGAATTATCTCCCGGATGTGATTCTGGCGTTTCTATTTTGTTTTTAGATGTTTCCTAGTTTTCTATTAGCCGAAAAACATTTCGCATCGAGGTGTGAAATTTCGCGTTTTGTGTGTTAAGCAAAGTTTGTAAATTCGAGTAAATTAATTTATTTCTAACAAAATCAATGAGTCAGTGCTTAGCATTTGAAATTTTAAATCTAGATCTTGTTTTATAGAGATCTTGTTGTATAGAGAATACCAAAAACGTCTGGATGGACCAGATGTCGATGTTCGCCTGGACCAGACGTCGATGTTCGCCTGGACCAGACGTCGGTGTTCGCCTGGACCAGACGTCGATGTTCGCCAATCTCGTCAATGGCTCAGAAGAAGTGGTTATTATGGCAGCACAAGACCAATGTCTTTCGACTAACGCCTCAGTTAAATGCCATACGTGATACACGCTTGGGCGACTGAGCAGAAGTTTCTCCCCTCAGTAGATATCATTACTTCCTGCGGTAGACTGGTTGCCGACCAAGGCTACGGAACCCTATCTGTACTGCTACCCACAACTGAAGAGACAAGAGACGCAAGGGTATTTGAACGTAGCTGAATGCAACAAATTCAACTGGAATTCGAACTTGGCTCTCCGACTACTCGTTCCGAGCCGATATCCACTGCACACCCTACAACTAACTCCTACAAAGCTAAAATCAACAAAGTTGGCTCAAATCCCGCCAGTTATGAATTTGATGAGACTATTTAAAACATAGTATCAGTCGATGTTTAGAAAGAATACATTATTAGACATGGCAGGTTAAGACAATATATTCACTAGTATGTCTGTTCAAACTATGGTATTGAAGTCCCGGATACAGAGTACAAACTACACCCGGATGATGTCACAAATAATGATAAAGTGGAATTTCTCAATTTTCACAGACAGGAGAATGGATGCAAATACACCTGACAGAATCAGAAAAGATTTCAAAAAAGGAACCTGCCAACGAATTTGATATGCGTTGCCCTCAGGATTCCACTGTTTCTTTAAAAAAATACATAAATTAAAATGTCAAATTATAAAGGCTTTCAAATCAAAGTAAACAAGATGTGAAAACTTAAAACAACATTTATCCCCAGTTGTAATAGGGACATTGGATATGATAAAAATAGGTACCGAAAATCATGAGACTAAAATTCATAGACACATCAACATCGCTGAGCAACAAAAAATTAATAAGTGCGAAAATGTACATCATCAGTAAACGTTCTCCATATAAACGAAACGCCCTAAATGTGTACTGTTAAATCACAGACAGACAGACAGATAGATAGATAGATAGATAGATAGATATGAAGAGACTGTGATAGATAGATAGATAGATATGAAGAGACTGTGATAGATAGATAGATAGATAGATATGAAGAGACTGTGATAGATAGATAGATAGATAGATAGATAGATAGATATGAAGAGACTGATAGATAGATAGATAGATAGATATGAAGAGACTGATGATAGATAGATAGATAGATAGATAGATAGATAGATAGATATGAAGAGACTGTGATAGATAGATAGATAGATATGAAGAGACAGATAGATAGATAGATAGATAGATAGATAGATAGATAGATAGATATGAAGAGACTGTGATAGATAGATAGATAGATAGATAGATATGAAGAGAATGTAGATAGATAGATAGATAGATAGATAGATAGATAGATAGATAGATAGATAGAAGAGACTGTGATAAGAAGATAGATAGATAGATAGATAGATAGATAGATATGAAGAGACTGTGATAGATAGATAGATAGATAGATAGATAGATAGATAGATAGATATGAAGAGACGTGATAGATAGATAGATAGATAGATAGATAGATAGATAGATAGATAGATATGAAGAGACTGTGATAGATAGATAGATAGATAGATAGATAGATAGATAGATATGAAGAGACTGTGATAGATAGATAGATAGATAGATAGATAGATAGATAGATAGATAGATATGAAGAGACTGTGATAGATAGATAGATAGATAGATAGATAGATAGATAGATAGATAGATGATGCCACAATGTGTGACATGTTCAGTGAAGCATCCGAAACCTATTCTAGATGATAAATGTGTAGCCATTTTAGAACATTCAATGGTTGAATGAGCTTCACGGTGAGATTCTCCAATAATTCAACAAAACAAATAAAATTTCTCTTCTTGTGGGTGGGGGGGAGAGGGCCGTTCGTCTTGGGAACTTTACCATCTGTCCGTTCTTTTTTTTTAATATAAATCTCAATACACGCAAAACGTACAATTATCGACATACAGGATTTTACTAAGTTTTGATAAGTGTGGCATGAGGCTACTACAGTAAAAGGTAGGCGTTGGTAATTACTAATTGTTGCTTAGCTTGAAAAGGGACCATTATCGTTGAGCCCATAATTAGGTCAAACGCACTGTAATGTCATTTTATGAAACAGTTTTTTACGATTTAAAATCAATGCAAAGAACTTCAGTAATTTTATTCCTACAAAATGATAGGGAGACTATCTCTCTCAATTTATCTGTCACCATCTGTTCATATACCTCTTTCAATCTCTCTTTTTGTTATTCCCTGTTCATATCTATCTAAGTTCATATATCTATCTTTCTATCTATCTATCTATCTGTCTATGTCGATTCATATCTATGTTGATTCATATCTATCTATCTATCTATGTTGATTCATATCTATCTATGTTGATTCATATCTATGTTGATTCATATATATCTATGTTGATTCTTATGTATCTATCTATGTTGATTCATAACTATGTTGATTCATATCTATCTATCTATGTTGATTCATATCTATCTATGTTATGTTGATTCATATCTATCTATCTTGATTCATATCTATCCATCTATCTATCTTGATTCATATCTATCCATCTATCTATCACAGTGTCTTCATATCTATCTATCTATCATCCTCTTTTCATATATTTTTATCTAAGTCTTTTCATATTTCTCAATATCTGCATATATCCAGCTAACTACCCCATATCTCCCAGTTTCTCTTTCTTTTTCACTATATATATATATATGCGCTAAAAGGTCTGCCTCCTTCCATCGAACGCCCATCGCCCAGAGTATATATATACTACCGGCCATAATTATTAGGCCACTCCAGTTAAAAAAAAAAAATGATATATTTCATACTATTTTTATTATTTATTGCCAAGTGGATAATTCTAAACGAAATTAGAATGGTTCATGATACTGCACAATAAATGTGTGTTGTGTCGACAATCTTCGTCACCACACTGTTGTGTCGTGAGTAAGAATAAATAACTCAACAACAGGAATAGGTTAATTGTTGTATTCCGTGAAAATAGTATTTACAAAGGTTATTAGTATCCAATACAAGAATAAAGGTTAATCGTCTCAACCGTCGTAAGACGTAGTATGAGCAATGGGTACTTCCGGGTCGTCACCGGAAGTCTACGACTGACTTGTCGATCGGCTGCTCGGCACCCTCTCCTACGTAGATGCCACCATTAATTTACATAGTAATGGAATAGTCCATTATAGCCGAATAGGCGCGGGCGTCCCAACAATGTGCAACAAATGAACTGTTCTGGTGTCCAGTTTTTGTGCTCTCTTCCCCATGCTAGTCTCTTCTTATTGGCTGGCCGAAGCAAACGATTCCTGGCTGCCTTGTAACATTTTGCAAAGTAATAATAACAAATCCTAGCCATAAAGGTTAGAACTCGCAGAACCAAGGAATGGATTTCGTTCGATCACTTTCAATGGAAGTAGCGATAGAACAGTGAGAGGCTTGCCACGTTCCGTCTGTGCTTGGTGGGTGGGAAATATTTTGTCATTTACAACGTCTCTGAGACGTGAGAGTGAGGACTTGTCAATTCCTGTCTAAAGATGGACTATTCCGCTTTAATCGTGAGGAAAGACGGAAAAGTCATCTCAGAAACCCAGTTCGAATTAAAAGAAAGGAAGGACTACAAATTAACTGCAAGAAAACTGAATGCATAGTCATCAGCAAAAAGGGCAGCCCAAAATGCCCAATACAGGCGGGGGGATACTAAAATCAAGCAGGTACAAAAATTTAAATACCTGGGAAGTATTCTAACAGAAGACGGAAAGTGCGACACAGAGATCCGAATTGGCATGGCGAAGGAAGCTTCCAGAAATTGAGTAAAATATAAGGAAACAGGACAATTTCGCTTGAAACAAAGAAGAGAGTACTGGACTGCTATGTGATGTCCGTTCTTTAATATGGCAGTGAATGTTGGACAATATCTTCAAAGATGAAGGAAAAAATTGAAGCAGCTGAAATGTGGTTCTACAGAAGGATGCTGCGGATATCATGGATCGAGCATGTGAGCAATGATGATGTTTTGGAAAGGATGGAAACGAAAAGGAAATTAATACTGAACATCAAGAAGAGATAGCTAAATGTTCCTGGGACGTACAATGAGGAAGGAGGGCTTGGAGAACCTGATACTAACAGGCCAGATAGAGGGGAAAATAGACAGGGGAAAGCAGCGGATAGCATATTTGAAGGACCTAATCAGGTGGATAACGGAACAAGGGTTGAGTGGTGCAAGAGGAGAAAACGTGTTAAGTGCCACCAGAGATAGGAAGATGTGAAAAACCATGATCGCCTACGTCCTCAAAGGACAGGGCACATAAAAGAAGAAGAAGAAGAAGAAGACATAAAAGATATCGTTACAAGAAAGAAAGACAGACAAGTTATAAGAGATAACGCTGTTATGTGCTTCAGGTAAATGAAAAACATTGCCAATTTTGAATCTTTTCATTTGTATCCGCTTACTTCTTAAAACAATGACTTCGATTCATATTTAGGATTGTTATTGCAAAATTTGCAAGCTAAAATACTTGAAAGGCAATTCCACGGTTATTTTATAGATAAAAAAAATTCACAATAAACTTATTTATTCATCAAACTAGCAGTATAGCCTGGCGTTGCTCGGGTGTAATGAAAGCTTTAAACTAATCCATAATCCTGAAGCACAGACTCTTTGGACGTTGGCACGAAAGACTAAAAAGCAATACTTGTTTCAAGTTAAAGCGAAACCGTAGACTGAATGAAAAATGAATGAATGTAAGTCAAATTTTGATTTTATTGGCATTGATATCAAATAAGTTTTTTTCGTCGTAAACTGAATTTTGAAGGCTAAATAAGTCCTCTGAGTAAATGGTATCATGGCTGAGACTAAGAACTACAATTATACGTACTTAAAGCCAAACCCGAAGCAAAAACTAAAATAAAAGGGTTGAAAAAAAATACAGACATAGAGGCACGCACACACACACACACACACACACACACACATTGCCTTTTATATATATATCTATATATATATTATTGATTTTCTGCACTATTGTAAGCACTGCAACCTTGAATCTTCAGAATATCGTTTCTTATGTCTTTGTCTATCAGTGTATCAAATTTGATTAAAATCGGATCACTCCTTCTATAACCCGATTTTTTCAGTTATCGATTTTCGATATTTATCAGGGGTACCTCGACACAAATCCTAGCTAAGAACACTCGTAGACGCTTATAGTACAACTGTGTAAATTTTCAAGAAAATCGGTTCAGCTGTTTCGGAGTCTGTTGGTAACGGACACACAGACACATACACACAGAGACAAAATTCCATTTATAAATAAGTTTAGATTAGATTTAGATATTAGGATACCTCTTCTTATTTTTCATGTGCCGTGTCCATTCGGGATGTAGGAGATCATGGACTTAAACTTGGCTCTGTCTCTTGTCGCTCTCAATAATTGTTCTCTAGGTATCTCTCCCAAGCCCCGCTCCTTCAACCATCTGCTCAGACCTAACAAGTACGTCTCGCGCTGCTTTCCCCTGTCTCTTCTTCCATTTATCCGACCTGTGAGTATCAAGTTCTCCAGGCCTTCCTTTCTCATTAGGTTTCCCAAGAACCTCATTTGTCTTTATTTACGATCAGTTTTCTTCTCGTTTGCACCCTTTCCAACACCACATCGCTGCACACGGGCTTTGCACATGGTATCCTCAGCATCCTTCTGTAAAACCACATTTCTGCTGCCTCAAGCCTCTCCTTCATCTTTGATGAGATCGTCAAGCATTCACTTCCATACATAAGGACAGGTATCGCGTAGCAATCCAGCACTCTTCATTATCTATCTATCTATCTATCTATCTATCCTTCTGTAAAACCACATTTCTTCTGCCTCAAGCCAGTCCTTCATCTTTGACGAGATCGTCCAGTATTCACTTCCAAACAGAAGAACAGATAACACATAGCAATCCAGCACTCTTCATCATCTATCTATCTATCTATCTGTAAAACCACATTTCTTCTGCCTCAAGCCGAAGGTCCTGAATTTTCCTTTCCGTGTCTTCTATCAGCACTGTGTCATCCGCGTATCGGATATTGTTGATATTATGGCCACGAATGAAAATCCTGGCAAGGCTTAGAAAGTTCAAATACAGAACGCCCAGTAAAAAAAAAGAAAAAAAGGCACTAAATTAAGAAAATCGTGAGACAATCGTTGAAAATTGGTGACAGTTGGTGTGACTGCAAAAACTTCAGGAAGAATTTCTGCTTATTTTCGTCAGTCTCCACGTCGGATGTTCTTCTTTGAAAAGTACTATAATTTTATTATTATATAAACAGGATGCCCAGTAAAAAAGCGTTAAATTCAGAAAGACGAGAGACAACCGTTGAAAACTGGTGACGACTGATGCGACTGAAACATTCAGGAAGAATTTCTGCTTATTTTCGTCATTCCCCACGTCGGATGTTCTTTTTTGAAAAGTACGACAACTTGACGTTGAAAAGCCATACGAGAAGGGTAGAATGAAAGACGAAGGTTGTCTATAAAGAACCTTTAAATGACGGGTCACAAGATAGAGCAGCAATTAATCAATCATAAAAAACAAATCAGATTTTAGTAATTACGCGAAAATTGAATGATTATTTAAGGTTATGAATATTCAATAAATTTATTCAAGGTTACTCAAGGTCAATAATTCCAGAAAGATAAAACAGTCATGATAAATTTGCCACTATTTACTGAGTCCCCTACGTGATACACGCTTGGGCAATCATGTCTCGAAAGAGACATGACTGACTGGGCAGAAGATTATCCCGCAGTAGGTTGCCATTGCTTTCTGTGGTAGACTGGTGAATTATATTATTATATTAATAAGTAGTAATTAGTGGGGGATCAGTTTATTACTTCATGACAATAGAAAACCGATCACCCACTTTATGCCCAGTGGAAGCCTTAATCATGTTTCTATTATATTCAGTCAGTCAGTTAAGTGCTATAAGTGATACACGCTTATGTCTCGAAAGAGACATGACGGACTGGGCAGAAGATTATCCCGCAGTAGGTTGCCATTGCTTTCTACGGTAGACTGGTGAATTATATTATTATATTAATAAGTAGTAATTAGTGGGGGATCAGTTTATTACTTCATGACAATAGAAAACCGATCACCCACTTTATGCCCAGTAGAAGCCTTAATCATGTTTCTATTATATTCAGTCAGTCAGTTAAGTGCTATAAGTGATACACGCTTATGTCTCGAAAGAGACATGACTGACTGGGCAGAAGATTATCCCGCAGTAGGTTGCCATTGCTTTCTGCAGTAGACTGGTGAATTATATTATTATATTAATAAGTAGTAATTAGTGGGGGATCAGTTTATTACTTCATGACAATAGAAAACCGATCACCCACTTTATGCCCAGTAGAAGCCTTAATCATGTTTCTATTATATTCAGTCAGTCAGTTAAGTGCTATAAGTGATACACGCTTATGTCTCGAAAGAGACATGACGGACTGGGCAGAAGATTATCCCGCAGTAGGTTGCCATTGCTTTCTACGGTAGACTGGTGAATTATATTATTATATTAATAAGTAGTAATTAGTGGGGGATCAGTTTATTACTTCATGACAATAGAAAACCGATCACCCACTTTATGCCCAGTAGAAGCCTTAATCATGTTTCCAACTATTATATTCAGTCAGTCAGTTGAGTGCTATACGTGATACACGCTTTGGGCGATCATGTCTCGAAAGAGACATGACTGACTGGGCAGAAGATTATCCCTCAGTAAGTTGCCATTGCTTTCTGCAGTAGACTGGTTACCAGCCAAGGCTATAGAACTCAATCTGTTCTATTATTTAACCCATAATTGGAGGGAAGAGATGGATTAATACCTTTCTCAAGGGTATTTGTGCATAAGTGAATGCAAAGAATTCAACTGGAATTCGAACTCGGCACCCCGATTTGTCGTTCCGAGTCGATATCCACTCCACCATAACGCACATTCTGAGAAAACCGTAAAAGCTTCACGGTATTGCTAGTTTGATTTTTTGGATTTTTTTTTTGCTGAATTTCATGACGTGTTTCTATTCGTGTGTGTGTGTGTGTGTGTGTGTGTGTGTGTGTGTGTGTGTGTGTGTGTGTGTGTGTGTGTGTGTGTGTGTTTCCATTTAACCTTTGTTCGTCTATTTTTGAGGTTGCTATATGCAACTCCACTAACGATGGCCGATTCAACACAAGGTCGTAATTAGAGCAGAGCCACGCACGCGCCCTCGTTTGTAGTTCCAGAAAGTGTATTAAATTTCCCATCTAGAACCCGCAAAGCATCGGGGATTGATCCTGACCCACTGCATTGCGGAAGATACAGTCTGAGGGGACTACGTCCCTTAGAACAGGGCGTTGGCTAATTTGTGATTCCGATTCTATTAAAGACTATAACGCAATGTGTATCATTACCGATGTTGAAAATAAAAAAAGAAAAAGATGAACAATGCGAAATACCTGATTTTTAATCTTGTATCTGGATCGCGGAAATGAAATAATTTACTTACCTAAAAAAGAAAAAGAAAAAATAAATTAATAATACAAAAATAAACAACAAATAAATAAAGGTTCTAAAATTCATTATCCGACTAAGAAGATGATGTTTTAGTCAATTAGTCAGATTTGGGGAAATGGTTGGAGTGGTTGCGAACCATTTAAAACGTTACAAATAAAATTCAATATACTAAATATCGAGGACAATTAACTCTTATTTATCAATCAACCGCCCTAATTTTGAACAGGAAAAAAATTCTTTCATTTTGATACCAGTTTCATTATTCTATCTAGTATCAAAATTGTTTTATAAGATTGGAGACCTTACTGGCCAATCAACCCTCATATTTTGAAGAGAAAGAAATTTCCTTCATTTTGATACCAGTTTCATTATTCTATCTAGTATCAAAATTGTTTTATAAGATTGGAGACCTTACTGGCCAATCAACCCTCATATTTTGAAGAGAAAGAAATTTCCTTCATTTTGATACCAGTTTCATTATTCTATCTAGTATCAAAATTGTTTAATAAGATTGGAGACCTTACTGGCCAATCAACCCTCATATTTTGAAGAGAAATAAATTTCCTTCATTTTGATACCAGTTTCATTATTCTATCTAGTATCAAAATTGTTTTATAAGATTGGAGACCTTATTTGCCAATCAACCCTCATATTTTGAAGAGAAAGAAATTTCCTTCATTTTGATACCAGTTTCATTATTCTATCTAGTATCAAAATTGTTTAATAAGATTGGAGACCTTATTTGCCAATCAACCCTCATATTTTGAAGAGAAAGAAATTTCCTTCATTTTGATACCAGTTTCATTATTCTATCTAGTATCAAAATTGTTTAATAAGATTGGAGACCTTACTTGCCAATCAACCCTCATATTTTGAAGAGAAATAAATTTCCTTCATTTTGATACCAGTCTCATTATTCTATCTAGTATCAAAATTGTTTAATAAGATTGGAGACCTTACTTGCCAGTCAACCCTCATATTTTTAAGAGAAAGAAATTTCCTTCATTTTGATACCAGTTTCATTATTCTATCTAGTATCAAAATTGTTTAATAAGATTGGAGACCTTACTGGCCAATCAACCCTCATATTTTGAAGAGAAAGAAATTTCTTTCATTTTGATACCAGTTTCATTATTCTATCTAGTATCAAAATTGTTTTATAAGTTTGGAGACCTTACTTGCCAATCAACCCTCATATTTTGAAGAGAAAGAAATTTCCTTCATTTTGATACCAGTTTCATTATTATATCTAGTATCAAAATTGTTTAATAAGATTGGAGACCTTACTGGCCAATCAACCCTCATATTTTGAAGAGAAAGAAATTTCTTTCATTTTGATACCAGTTTCATTATTCTATCTAGTATCAAAATTGTTTTATAAGATTGGAGACCTTACTTGCCAATCAACCCTCATATTTTGAAGAGAAAGAAATTTCCTTCATTTTGATACCAGTTTCATTATTCTATCTAGTATCAAAATTGTTTTATAAGATTGGAGACCTTACTTGCCAATCAACCCTCATATTTTGAAGAGAAAGAAATTTCCTTCATTTTGATACCAGTTTCATTATTCTATCTAGTATCAAAATTGTTTTATAAGATTGGAGACCTTACTTGCCAATCAACCCTCATATTTTGAAGAGAAAGAAATTTCCTTCATTTTGATACCAGTTTCATTATTCTATCTAGTATCAAAATTGTTTCATAAGATTGGAGACCTTACTTATCAATCAACCTTCGTAATTTTGAAGAGAAATAAATTTCCTTCATTTTGATACCTGTTACATTATTCTATCTAGTATCAAAATTGTTTCATAAGATTGGAGACCTTACTTATCAATCAACCTTCGTAATTTTGAAGAGAAATAAATTTCCTTCATTTTGATACCAATTTCATTATTCTATTTGGTCTCAAACTTGTTTTATAAGATTGGAGACATTATTTATCAGTCAACCCTAATATTTTAAAGAGAAATAAATTTCCTACATTTTGATACCAGTTTCATTATTCTATCTGGTCTAAAAATTGTTTCATAAGATTGGAGACCTTCCTTATCAATCAACTCTCGTATTTTAAAGTAATTAGTAATTAGTGGGGGATCAGTTTATTACTTAGTAACAGTAGAAAACTTATCCCCCCACTTTTTGCCTAGTAGTAGCTTTACCTATGTTTCCAACTATTGTCTTCATTCAGTAAGTTAAGTGCCATACATGATACACGCTTGAGAAAAAGACATGACTGGGTAATCTTTCCTACCATTACTTTCTGCGGTAGACTGTCTGCCAACCAAGGCTATAGAACCCAATCTGTCCTATTTAGCCCATAGGTGGAGGGAGAAGCGACGGATTAATACCGTTCCAAAGGGTATTTACGCGTAAGTGAATACAACGAATTCGAACTCGGCTCTCTGGATTCTCTTTCCTAGCTGATATCCACTGCATCACAACGCTTAAGGGTTAATATGTCGAAAACCGCACCAACCAACTAACTGAAGCGTCGGTGCCAAAGGAACAATCTTCGTAAATAAGCTGAACACAGAACGGGATAAAAAGGTTTACACCTGGAAATATCGATTAACACTCACGAGAAATGTCCTCTTTCATCTCAGCAAGAACTGCGCCTTAAAAATAAAAATAAAGCGTCTCATCTAAATTATCTAAATTTCTGCATCTAAATTATGACGGACTGTCGGTAACCAAGGCAACGCTCTGCTGAGGTCAGGTTACCCTGTTCGATTTAATCCTTCTTACATCATTTGACCGGCGGCGGTGCATGGATGATCGCTTAAATGTCAATCATTTATTCATTCTAAAATGACCAAGTCCACAGGAATAAATTGGAAGACGAAAAACAGAATAATTCCAAGACGTAAGTCGCACTTTTGGTCGGTTCGATCAAGAACGCACTGAGCCCTATAGACACACACACACACACACAATATATATATATATATATATATTTTTTTTTTTCTTCCTAAAGGTAACCTTTTCTGAGCCAGCTGAAGAATCGTTGGTGAAATTTACTTTTGCTTTAACGAGAATTGAAAATGAAAAATAACGAAAAAAACAAGTTTTGTTTGTTTAAACTATTTACAAGTTAAGTGTCATCACACACACACATTATATATATGTGTGTGTGTGTGTGTGTGTGAAAAGTGTATGTATATAATTATAAATATCAATATATATATATATATATATAAATATGCAATTTGTTATATATACTATATTGTTTACATATTATATATGCGTGGTACTTATTTTTGTCTGACGATCGCAAAAGCGTGAAACCCAGGGTTACAAACTCACACCTATATATATATATATATATATATATATATATATAGATATGTCTGTGTGTGTGTGTATGTGTATATAAATATATATATATATATATATGTGTGTGTGTGTGTGTGTATATATGTGTGTGCATATATGTATATGTGCATATGTATATATATATATATATATATATATATAAATGTATATATGTGTGTATATATATGTGTATATATATATGTATATATATATATATATATATATATGTGTGTGTGTGTGTGTGTATATGTATAGATGTAACCGTAAATTCTATGCTGACAGTTTCTTTTCTAGCAATTCGCGCTTGTGCAACTCCTTTCCGGCTCCACGCTTTGCAGCCAACTTTAATCCTCAAAAATTTAAATGTACACCCACCTTATTAAAGCGGGTGTCATCATATGAATATAGAGCTTTTTTTTATATATTTTTAGTAAGTACAGGACATGGGCTCAGAACAAGAAATCTGATATCCGAGTTTGAATTCCAGTTGCATTCATTTTCTCCCTCCAGCTATGCAGGACATATTGAGTTTTGTAACCTTGGTTTGGAAGCAGTCTATCTGAAAAAGTAATGGCAACCTACTTCGGGAAAATCATCTGCCTAGTCTGTCATGTTTCTTTCGAGACATGATCGTCCAAGCGTGTATCATGTATGGCACTTAAATTATATTAGAAGTGTCATTCTGTTGATGTACTTCTCATTCCCTCAATAATAATAACAATAATAATAATAGATAAACCTCTGCATGGCCAATATCCAGAACGTGCCAATAAATCCAATGTTGATAAAGTTAATACTCATCGATGGTTACATGCATCTGGATTAAAGTCTGAAACTGAAGGCTTTATTCTTGCAGCGCAAGACCAAAGTCTTTTCACCAGAAACTTTCAGGCAAATATTATACATAATATGGATCCAAAATGCAGGTTCTGTGATAAACACCAAGAAACAATAGACTATCTAATCTCAGGATGTTCTGTACTTGCTTCAAATGAATATAAACATTGTCACGATAGAGTGGGGCGATATTTACATTGGGCAATATGCAAGCACTATGGAAAATCTGTAAACAAACACTGGTATGAACATCACCCAGCACCGGTTACAGAAATAGAAGATGTCACCATTCTATGGGATTACACCATCTACACAAACAGAAAAATTGAAACAAATAGGCCGGATATTATTGCTAAAAACCAGAAAGAAAAAACTTGTCTATTAATTGATTTGGCTTGTCCAGCGGATTGTAACATAGCAACCAAGGAATTCGAAAAACTGTCAAAATATAATAGAAAGAATGCGGAAATTGAAAACAAGAGTCGTGCCAGTGATAGTAGGTGCACTTGGAATGATAAAAAATGGAACAAAACAACACATTGAAAGAATCCCTGGAAACCCCAGCTTAAGAGATACACAAAAAATTGTCTTGTTAAGTACAGACCACACACTAAGGAAAACTTTGTCTATGAAACGCTAGGGATGATAGGGGAGATAGAAAAACATGAAATGGAGTCATAACAACACGCCACTACCTGCCTTAGGTCTTCCCGTAGACTAGGTTGGTAATGCGACCATAGCAGAAATCGAAATATGATGAAAAATGAAATAATAATAATAATAATAATAATAATAATAATAATAATAATAATTGTCTTTAACCATTTATACGGACAGACATATAAAACCTAATTTATATTTAATTATTGTGGAGAAACTTGTCCCTTTGTTGAACGGTGTTGTTTCAGTCATGCTGACTTCGAAATTTCTCAGAGAAAAATCAAATAACCCTGAAGAGTGAAGACACCGCAATAACGCCCTCACGAAACTTTTAAGTCGGCAGGACTAAAACAATACAGGCTCAGCAAAGTGACAAACTTCTCCATATCAATTCTATGAACGCACTATTCTTACCTTGATATCGAGCACTTTATGACAAAAAATCTACTCGCCTAAAATGCCTTTCCACCAAAAAAAGAAAGGAATTTTGGCAATAAAATTTCACCCCCCCCCATATATATATATATATATATAGAGAGAGAGAGAGAGAGAGAGATTCCACTAAAGAGACCCTATTTTGGGCTTGCGCTAGGTTATTGACACACTTTAGTTAGTATCAATTCCTGCTACTGTGAACAAGAGCCTAAGAAGTTTGCTAAGAGCCTTGAAATCATTTTATTTTATTTTTTTTTAACTATTTCTGCATTAATATATTCATTGGTTATGTTTATTTAAACTTTTGTGTCTGCAATATTTTAATCAAAACACCAAATCAACCTCAAAATATGGTGGAATTATTCATTTTCAACATAAAATGATTTATTTTTTAATTTAAAAGAAAAATGTATGAAAAACTTCTGTTCATAGCCAAACAACATCTCAGAGATGATTTAAAAATTTTAATCACAGAAATGTTTGCAATTACATTTGGTGTTAAAAAGCAGTTAAGATTTGCTTTTCAGGCTCTTCTTGAGTACAATGAGTAAGATGCACAAGAAAACTGGAAATAATCATCTAGAAATACAAAACCTAGAAACGGAAGATTATTATTTCATTAGGATGTACATAATTTCCTTCTTGTGCAATTTTTCACAATACCATAGTGGATTATTCTGCCATCAAATGAAACACTTTTTTTTCTATTTCTACTGGAACTATTTCTATTCTCTTTTAATAACAAACCTTTTATTCATAAATTTAAACAATACCTAATGATTGTCAAGAGTCAAATTCATTGCATAATTTTACCCTATTCTGTTTTTTCTTTTTTAATCAATCACCCCAATCAAGACAATAATATCACTAAGATGTAAAGGAGCTACTGGGAGTGAAAGACAGTGTGGAAGGAACCGGAAACCCAATTCTAAGCAAAGAACTAAGGATAAATCACTACTCCTGTTCAAAAGACCTGGAAGAGTGTGAACCGGTCGACTGATGAACATATCTACTCCTAGTATGGTCGTTTCTATGAATTTTAATGAATCAAACCAATGAATCAAACTAATCATTTCTATGAATTTTAATGAATCAAACCAATCATTCTTTGAATAATTTCCTTCCATAATTTAAAAAAAAAAATTGACACCAAGATAGGTGATGATGCCACTAATCCACAAGGAGATACTGGAATGGAAAGAGAATTTAAAGACTTTGGAAGGAACCGGAAACCCAATTTTAAACAGAAAACAAAGGATAAATCTCTATTCTTGTTCAAAAGTCCGGAGAAGAGTGTGAACCGGACGATGTTAGATTTACGAATACACATTATTAAATTCTTATAATAACTAAATTCAATTTATCGATGTGGACCGAATTTTCAATATGTCCATCTTTGTATAATACGTAGAAATTTTTTTTTTTAATCGTATCACCCCGAGCAAGGCGGTAACGCCACTGTTGTGCAGGGGGCTAAGTAATAGTGAAAAGATTGGAAAAGAGAAAGCCGGAAACCACATCCTAAACAGGGAACAAGGGATGAGCCTCTTCACCTGTTCAATAGACGTGGGTGGAGTGTAAACCGGGCGATAGATCTATCTACACCAATTGAAAAAAAAAAAAACAAAGTGAGAAGATTGGAAAAGAGAAAGCCGGAAACCAATAAATAATAATAATCAAATTAAGCTAATCATATATTATAAAAAATTAAAACAATTGACCGTATAGTCTCTAATAACCCTACAAGCACTCAACTAAATCTTCTACAGAAAACCAATGTGGTCTATCAATTTACATGAACGTCAGAGATTGTATCTCTGGTACTAATTATTATGTACCCACTACATATATTGGTTTTACTACAACCACGTCCTGCCGTAGACTTACCTGTCACTTTTTTGATCAGAGTTCAATTAAACGACATTTTAAAAAAAAACATAGCCATGTAGATAATATTAGACAAATTTTAGTCAACAACACAATAATACTCACTCATACACAGTAAAAAGAACCTTCAGATATTGGAGGCCATCTACATTAAATCAAAACAAGGCACACTTAATTAAATCACATTTAAATGTGGTCATAACACATTACATTGCATTTAAATATATGGTTCTGTTAACATTTCCAGCTCTCACGCGGTGTGACGTCATAGAACCGCATTACAAATTCACGAACTGCGTCTGCTATTTGGTAACTGTTATCGTTGCTTAGCAAAGTTTTATGTCAACACAAGATAAAATCATCTTTGATATAGGATGCTTTTAAGTTAACGTCGTTGTAACCTCTCTGAAGATGGCTCATGTGTGCCGAAAGCTTAGAACCAACTTAATAAATAATTATCTAAATGTTGGAGAATTTTTGTCTTTATTTTCACCTGAAATTAATGCCAAAATACGATATTTAAAACGGCTCATGATTAAACATAATAGACATTCATTGTCTCTTATATTTAACAGTATATGTTTAGAAAATTAAATCTGTATGCGTGTAAAGTAAAATGCTACATTTTAGAACAGGGTTGAGCAAAGTACGGCCTGTCTAATGGTTTTCTACAGCCTGCAAAAGCACAAGGTAAATTTATAATGTGCATTATAAAGATTTTGATATTTTATGTTATTCAATTATTTATTCTTTTATGCAATATTTGCGGAAAGTAATGACTTAACGAAACAAAAAAGAGAGTATAAATACAATGTTAGATTTCGTAAGATTTGATTGCGCAGAAATTCCGAACTAACACACCTCTACCTTAAGATGAGCCAATAGAAAAAACATATACATTTCTACATTCACCAATAAAAAGCTCCTTTCATAAGACTGCTGCTTCACTAAATTTTACAACGTGCTGACCTCTGCAAAAAAAAAAAAAAAAAAAAAAAAAAAAAAAAAAAATACAACCTCTTATTGTCTAATCAGAAGAAAGGAAAAAAATCTTAAAATTGATCCGATCCTATTTTCCACGATCACATAAATACGCATTATTTTTTTGTTTTAGAGCAGAAAGACACTGGTCGTCAACCGAACGCATCGTCCAGGTAATATTCCTTTTTCACACTCTCTCACTATCTTTCACACTGTACTAATTGATTCTCCCCTTTTCTCATTTACATGTTGGCAGCAATAAAAAAGAAAGAGGAACAAAGACAACATTTACGCTTTCATTCATCCTTAGAACGAAGTTCACCTACTGCCACACTAGTAACACATATTTGCCTTTTCTTCACAAATCCATTTCGTCGGACTTTAAAAAAATGAACTCTTAAACGCACATTCAAAGAAAAACTTTATGCAGAGCTTTCAAACATAAATATTATTTCAACAACAAAATTGACGTCATTCTTCTCGTTACATAAATTTACATTTATTAATACAAACGAGACCCTTTTATCTTTTATTCAACCTTCTGATTCTTTCAAATGTGGTGAGTTTAGATACGTTTGGCACAAGGCCAATTTCGCAAGCATAGCTGGTGCTCCCTACAACAGAAACAATATACACCGTATTTTTTGCGCATTATTTTATTTTTTTTAATCATATCACCCCAAGCAAGGCGGTAATGCCACTGATACGCAGGGGGCTACTTAAGAGTAAAAATATTGGAAAAGAGAAAGCCGGAAACTACATCCTAAACAGAGAACAAGGGATGAGCCTCTTCACCTGTTCAATAGACGTGAGTGGAGTGTAAACCGGGCGACAGCAATAAATATATCCAAGAGTATAGTCAATGATTTTTTAAATTTGAGATCTATAAACATTTTCCGTGAATGACAAGCAAGATAGAACTTTAAAAGATAAACAATCTAAACTTATTTATCAATGGAACTTTGTCTCTGTGTGTGTGTGTGTGTGTGTGTGTGTGTTACCTATAGACTCCAAAACGACTGAACCGATTTTCTTGAAAATTTACACAGTTGCAGTATAAACGTCTGCGAATGTTCTTAGCTAGGTTTTGTGTCGAGGTACTCCCAATAAATATCGAAAATCGATAATCGAAAATCGAAAAATCGGGTTATAGAAGGAGTGGTCCAATTTTAATGAAATTTGATTAACTCATACACAAAGACATAAAAAACGATATTCAGAAGTTTCAAGGTTGCAGTTCTTACAATAGTGCAGAAAATCGATAATATATATATATATATATATATATATAAGGCAAGATGTTTGTGTGTGTGTCTGTTTATCTGCCTGTATGTCTGTATTTTTTCAGCCCTTTTATTTTAGTTTTTGCTTCGAGTTTGGCTCTAAGTAGGTATAATTGTAGTTCTTAGTCTCGGCCATGATACCATTTACTCATTGAACTTATTTAACCTTCAAAATTCAGTTTACAACGAAAAAAACTTATTTGATATCGATACCAGGAAATGAAAATTTGACTTACATCCATTCATTTTTCTTTCAGTCTACGGTTTCGCTTTAACTGGAAACAACTATTGCTTTTTAGTCTTTCGTGCCAACGTCCAAAGAGTCTGAGCTCCAGGACCATGGATTAGTTTTAAAGCTTTCATTACGCCGGGCTGTACTGCTAGTAGATTATAAAATTATTAAGTGATTGGAAACACAACTTTTCAATTGTAAAAAAAAAAAACTTGAACGGGGATCAAAAAGTAAGCTGTAAAAAGTTTGGCAAGATGAGAAGAAGAAGAAAAAAATGGCTGCCAGTTCGTCAGAAGAAAAGAAATTGAAAATGGTTAAAAACAAGGAAAATTCATTTGCCGGCAAAGAAAATGTTTGCAGAAGCAGGTGTTACGTTTGGAAACGGTGAGAAGAGATGTAGAATAATAGAAAAATACAATAACTTTGGATAAAGATATAAAAGCAACCGAGATATCACGTTTAAACAACCATCGCAAAAAGAAACGAGGAGGTCGGGTGAAGAAGTAGATGAAAAAATAGTTTTTTCTGATGAGTGTTCAGTTATCTCAGAAAATTCTAATGTTTATAGAAACAATCAATCCTACCGTGAAAGGACGAGGGGGAGAAACAAGGTAATATAGACAGTTAACAAATGGACAGAGATAGAAATTAACTGGCTGAAATAAAGATAGATTGTAACTGAAAATTATACAAATTGTAAGTGATAGGTTGTTACTAGAAAAACAGAGTATCTTTTCAAATGGATTAATACCTTTCCCAAAGATATTCAAGAGGAAGTGAAAGTAATGGCAACCTATTGCGGGAAAATCATCTGTAGAGTCAGTCATGTATCTTTTGATCCTCCCCTAATTACTACTTATTAATATAATTATATAAAATAATCCATCTCTTCTTCCTCGAGCTATTCAAGCGAGAGAAATTGGGTTTTATAGCCTTTGTTTAGCTAATTTGCTAAATTATGATAGATAGATATGAATAGATCGAGATAGATAGATAGAGATATTAACTAAGCATTAGAAAAATTCTAAATGATCCACAGTAAATGAGATTTACATGAATTTTAAATGATCGACAGTAAATGAAATTTACACGAATTTTAAATGATCGACAGTCAATGAGATTTACATGACTTCTAAATGATCGACAGTAGCTAAGAATTAAATAAATTCTAAATGATAGATAGATAGATAGATAGATAGATAGATAGATAGATAAATAAATAGATAGATAGATAGATAGATAGATGAATGAATGAATAACAGATGTGGAATATTGAAAATATCATATAAAGATATGAAATCAACCAAATTATCACCAAATCAAACATAAGTCAGTTAAGAGCGATAAGTGATACACGCTTTGGGCTATCATGTCTCGAAAGAGACATGACTGACTGGGCAGAAGATTATCCCGCAGTAGGTTGCCATTGCTTTCTGCTGTAGACTGGTTGCCGACCAAGGCTATAGAACCCAATCTGTTCTGTTATTTAACCCATAACTGGAAGGAATAGACGGATTAATACCTTTTCCAAGGGTATTTCCGCGTAAGTGAATGCAATGAATTCAGCTGGAATTCGAACTCGGCTCCCCAATTTGTCGTTCCGAGATGTATCCAATGCACCACAATGCACATCACAAAACAAAAATACAAAAAAAAAAATACAAAATAAATACAAAAAAAAAAGAAAAAAAACAATCGTGAAGTTCGAATGAAGAAGTATATGAAAACTGATTTTTCCTGATGAGTGTTCACTTGTTTTAGAAACAATGAATTAGTCCTAACACGAGAGGACGAGGTGCAGAAATTTCATATCTTCTTGTGCTTAATTCGAGAAATTTTGAACAAAAATTAACAGCAAAAAAGGTAGGGTACACGTTTTCAGACATTTTTACTCAGCTTAAAAATCTCTTATTTGAAGCAGCGAGATCGCAAATACAACCAATTAACACAATAGATAATAAAACAAAAAATAGGCAAGTGTTATAAAAAAATGTTTGAAAATGATATTTGATATGTCGACAAGATTTGATCTTTAGAAATCAGCTTAATTGAAAGTCTTTTGTCCGAAAGACAAGAAATTCACCAAAATTGATTCCAAAAATTAATAGAGTGAATGAACAATATCTGTCAAGTTTTGATAACATTTAATGTTACAACAAAGGCTAAACTATTGTATAAATTAGGTTATTTCTGTTTTGTTTTCTACTTGAAAAATGGGACGATTATTCCCATACTACAATGTTTTCATATTCTCTCGTTTTGCACACAAAATAACATTTGTTTATATTTTGATTTTCTTGCTTTTTTTTATCATGTTTTCCCTTGTCATTCTTAATAAAAGATATTTTCTTCATAGTTTATTAATATATAGAATTATAATAAAATTGGCGGACCTGAAGGAGACTACCACCACCTTTAAATTTGTTGTTTTTCATTGTTTTTGAGTCTTTTCAGAGCAATGTTATTGATTACACTCTAAACTTTCTGATTGACAAAAATAAATGAAAATAAAAATAAAATAAAAATAAATAAAAATTTGGAAAAATTTCAATATTTAAACAATTTTAGGTGGAGGCTCAGTTTTTTCATACAACATTATAGTAAATCGATCCTCCATTTTGAAACCACTCGCCGGTACGTATTACCACCTCCAGTCAATTGGTTGATTATCAATTTTTTTTTTTTTACTTTTTCCAGTACAATCTTATCGATTAAACCCTAAACTTTCCGATTGACAAAAAGAATTTGTAAAAATTTCAACATTTAAACAATTTTTTTTTTTTTTGGTGGGGGCTCAGGTTTTCATACAACCTTATCGTAAAAGTAAATCGGTCCTGTGCAATTAACTTTTTTGCTTGCGCATATTCAACAACTGAATCCTTTGCGATATTTCTGAATAAAGCCATTCTTGGAGTTTCCGAAGAAGATGCCATCGTAAAAACCGAAGAAAACTTTTTAAAAAAGACAAAAACAAGAGTAACAACTCGTCCCTAGAAAAAAGAAACAAAACGAAGCGGAAACTTTATGTAATAATTGATAAGACTGCGCTGAAAAAAGTAAAAAAAAACAAAAAAAAAAACAATGAAAAACAACAAGGTAGTGGTAGACTCCTTCAGATCCACCATAAAATTAGATCAAACAAAAAGGTACGATAGATAAATTGACACCTTAAAATATATTAACGAGTATAACTAGCAAGCAGCTTTCCTCAAAAATAAGTTCTGAAACGGTAATTAGGACAAAGAAACCAAGCAATAGCAAAACATCCGGTTCATTGCTGTTCTTTAATATCGTGAAAAATTAATTTTTTTTTTTTATTGAACTATACGCTTGACATAAATATTTTAATGAAGGTACAACTTTAAAAAATACATAGGGCGAGTTGGACTACAGGATCGTATTATAGACAAGAAATACGGTATTTTATATTTTTTTACATAAGCAAAATATCAGTTAGCAGAACAGATAATAAAACACAAAGTAGACATGAGTTGATAATAATTGTTTGCAAAAGATTATTTCAAATGTCGGCAATGTTTGTTCTTTGAGAATCAGCGCAAAAAAAATGAACTTCTTTTTACTCAAAGCCAGGAAATTCACCGAAATTGATTCCAAAAATTAATAAAGGGAATACACAAGATTTCTAATGTTTTGACAGCATAAATGTCACAACAAAAACTTAACTATTGTATAAATTTTCTCCAATGGAACCTGTCGTATGCGGCCACCTGTTGTTAACGACCGTTTTTCTATGCACAGACGATTTGCTAATGTTAATTGACCCATAGTGAGCGATCACCTCCAGAACGAGTAAAAATCACTGATCAAGCGACCGTTTAAAAAAAAACAGATTCATTTTGGTCGTACACTGCGAACTTCTAAATTAGGAAAAACAAAATGTGTAATCTATTTAATTTTGATTTGATCTAAGCCAGGAACACTTCCTCATTGTTTTGTTATTATAGGGTTTTGTTATTATTGTGTTATATCAAACTGTTATTTCGTCTTGAAATGTATGTCAATGTCAAACATCGGCTGTTTTGTACAACATGTATTGCATTTGACATGTTCAAGGGATTTAACGCAGTCTCTCTACTGACTTGGATAAATTCAGGAATTGGGAAAATCACAATTATGTTCCTTTCTCAAATGTCTATCTCTTTCATTCCTTTATTTTTTGGGTATCTATCTACTCTATTTCTATCTGGGTATATCTCTATCTCTCTGTTTCTCTACCCACAACCACGATTGCTGTCAGTTTTTTGTAGGTTGTGTTTTTTGTTTTTTTCATGTATTATATTGTGAAATTATGTAGAGATTGTGATGCAGTCGTCTTAAGAAAAGAGTGACAATGATAGGGCTCTCCAAGAAAACAAAAAAAAAAAATTCCCGATCATGTTTTAGAACATAAAAATATACTATACCTGGGTGAGGGAATACAAACAGATTTTTCCTTTGGTTTCAAAAGATGTCAGTAAGTTTTTAGGGTCTTGGTTGTCTATATACAACGTTTTGGTAACCAGTGTATAGTTTTGGTATGTAGTTAATTGCGAGCACGCATACGTATATATATATATATATATATTTTCTACTGTTTTGTTTATACGGAGGCAGTCATTGTTAATCCTGTTTGTAAGCTCTTTAGAATTAAAACTATTCCCGGAGTTTAATGTGACTCTGTTAAAATTGGGGGAAAAAAAAGAAAGAAGAGAGAGAACTAAAAAGGTTTTCCGTTGACTTTCCGTAAAGCGCCGTCACTTCCTTCACACACCCTCTTTTGTTTCCACACACAGACACTTAGAGACGGACTTACAAATGTACTGATAACAAAATGCAAGTCACGCTCACAAGTACGATTTATGGGTTTATCAACTTTTTATCCACAAACAAACAATATGTGCGATCGCGCGCAAAGTGGAATTATGGGGAAAAAAAGAAAACAGTTAAAATAATTTAAATTATTCTATAATTAGGACAAGGATGGATTAATAAGATCATAGCCTCTTTAACATGGCATATAATCGATCATGACTCTCCATAGCTTCCTTTTCTTTATTATCTGCAGACTGCCATTCTAGGAGATGGATTTTTTAAAAACATTTCACCTTAACAAAGGCAATAAAGCCACAAAGACGCAAAGGGTTATTGAGTGTAAGTGAATAAAGAAAAAAAAACATAATTATGGAGAGATATCAATAAAAGAACAGGAATTAAGAAGACAGAAGACAATGGTTGACATTGAAATTAAATTTCTGAAAAGCTGACTGGAAAGCAAGAAGCCGGACGAGAGTTCCACAAGCGAGAGAAGAAACTATTAGCATAGGACTTATAATGATACGAGAAGAAGAAAACATAATTAAGGAGAGAGAACAATAAAAGAACAGGATTTAAGAAGACAGAAGATAACGATTGACATTTGCATTGAAATTTTTGAAGATCAAAATTGACTGGGAAGCAAGAAGTCGGAAGAGAGTCCCACAAGCGAGAGAAGAAACTGTTAGCATAGGACTTATAATAATATGAGAAGAAGAAAACGTAATTAAGGAGAGAGAACAATAAAAGAACAAGAATTAAGAAGACAGAGGATAACGATTGACATTGCATTTAAATTCTTAAAGATCAAAGATAACTGGGAAGCAATAAGCCGGAAGAGAGTTCCACAAGCGAAAGAAGAAACTGTTAATATAGGACTTAAAATACGAGGAAAAGAAAACATAGTTAAGAAGAAAGAACAATAAAATAATAGGTATTAAGAAGACATAAGATAACGATTCAGATTGCATTTAAATTTTTAACGATTGAAGCTAAATGGGAAGAAAGAAGCCAGAAGAGAGTTCCACAAGCGAGGTGTGCAATAGAAGAATCTATTATCATAGAACTTACGGTAACATCTAATCACGTTTACCTGTCGAATGATGAAAGCTTGCCGCCAATATAATAATGCACCTAAATGCATAAAGTCTAGATACTGTTACAAGGATACATTTCTATATAAAAATCTAAGCTTATTTATAAATGGAAATTTGTGTGTATGTGTGTGTGCGCGTTACCTATAGACTCCAAAACGGCTAAACCGATTTTCTTTCAAATTTACACAGTTGTACTATAAGCATCTGCGAGTGTTCTTAGCTAGGTTTTGTGTCGAGTTACCCCCGATAAATATCAAAAATCGATAACCGAAAAAATCGGGTTATAGAAGGAATGGTCCGATTTTAATCAAATTTGATACATTCATAAACAAAGACATAAGAAACGATATTCATAAGTTTCAAGGTTGCAGTTCTTACAATAGTGCAGAAAATTGATATATATATATATATATATATATATTATATATATAAGGCAAGATGTTTGTGTGTGTGTCTGTTTATCTACCTGTATGTCTGTATTTTTTTCAGCCCTTTTATTTTAGTTTTTGCTTCGAGTTTGGCTCTAAGTAGGTATAATTGTAGTTCTTAGTCTCAGCCATGATACCATTTACTCAGAGGACTTACTTAGCCTTCAAAATTCAGTTTACGACGAAAAAAACTTATTTGATATCGATACCAGTAAATCAAATTTGACTTACATCCATTCATTTGTCTTTCAGTCTACGGTTTCGCTTTAACTGGAAACAACTATTGCTTTTTAGTCTTTCGTGCCAACGTCCAAATACTCTGAGCTCCAGGACCATGGATTAATTTTAAAGCTTTCATTACATCCGAGCAACGCTGGGCTATAATATACTATAAAAAAAACTCCTTCTATAACCCGATTTTTTCGATTATCGATTTTCGATATTTGTCGGGAGTTAGACACAAAATCTAGCTAAGAACACCCGCAGATGCTTATAGTACAATCGTGTGAATTTTCAAGAAAATCGGTTCAGCCGTTTCGGAGTCTATAGGTAACGGACACGGACACAGAGACACAGTCCCATTTATAAAATAAGTTTAGATATGGAATATACCTCGTGTATATACAGGGTGGTCGCAAAGTTGGTGGACGATAGGTGGATTGAGTTTGCTTATTGGTTATATTATCACAATGGAATACAGCAAAGAAAGGAATTTTTTCCCCTAGTCTAAGAGGACAAAACGAACATTTTTCAAAGCAGTAAAGTGATATTACCAGTAAACAGAATGAAATTTTCTTTGAATATTTCGTGTGTCTCAAAGACTGAAATTCTGTTTTCATTTGGATAATTCCAGTTCGTCTACGCTTTAAAAAGGCACCGGTCAGGGATAAAATGTAACACGTGGTCTTGAAAAGGCGTGCGGGGATACAACTCTGATATATTTCAAGACAATTACATTTTAAATTACACATTATATTTTATAAACTGTGAATAATAATAATAATAATAATAACAACAACAACAACACACTAAATTTGAAAGAAAAATATTAAAACAGATTATGGAATAAAGCAAAGAAAGGAATTTACCCCACCTCTCCTAGTCTAAGAGGACAAAACGAACGTATTCAAAGCAGTAGAGTGATATTACCAGTAAACAGAATGAAATTTTCTTTTGTTATTCAAGAGCAGTCTGGGAGCCTCTTGAAACATTTCCTGAGAAATGGATTGGCTGAAGAGATCCGATTGATTGGCCAGCACATTCACCTGACTTGACCTCAATGGATTTTTTTTTCTTTTGGGGAATAATCAAGAATAAAATTTATACTCGAAAAACAAGAAGATTTGAAAAATTACATAAAAATTGCATTTCAAAAAGTTACTACACAACGAGACTTGCGCAAATATGTTTGTCGAAGAGTGAGGGGATGATTAGCTGTATAAATTGTGATGGACATCACTTTGAGCAATATAAAATTTAAGCGCAGTTGTATTATTGTAAACAATAAGACATAATTTTCAATGTAATAATTGTATTGGTAAATATAATTGTTGATATAATCTTAAATAAATGTAATCATTTACGGTTCATCAACTTTTGAACTACCCTGTATACCTCAGACATATATATATATATATATATATATATATATATATATATATATCCGCTTCACACTCCACCCACGTCTTTTGAACAGGTGAAGAGACTCATCCCTTGTTTCATGTTTAGGATGTGGTTCCCGGCTTTCTCTTTTCCAATCATTCTACTCTTAAGTAGCCCCATGCGCATCAGTGGCGTCACCGCCTTGCTTGGGATAATATGATTAATATATATATATATATATATATATAAGCATTGCTCTTCAGAAATGAATTGAGTTCTTTCGGTAACTGGCGTGTGTATACACTGCTTATATACAACACGTTAAAAGTTACCCTCTCTGGTTCCATGCGCCTTAGTGGGTAACGACTTTGACTGACACCAAATCGGTCGAATTTTGATCCCAGCTAGAAGCAAGTGGATGTGTCTAGTCACACTAATGAGCTGTGATACAGCGAAACAAGCTTCTACGTGGATGACTTTTATATATATATATATATATATATATATATATTAGTCATCCGCAGACAGATCTGTTTCACTGTATCACAGCTCATCATTACGGTTAGACATCCGATTGCTTTTTACCCATGATTGAAACCCGACCATATTGGCGTCAGTCGGCGATTCTACCTATATCAGCATATCTCTCTCTCTCTCTATATATATATATATATATATGTACATAGATACATACTGATATAGGTTGAATCGCCGACTGACGCTAATTAGGTCGGGTTTTAATCCTGGGTAAAAAGCAATCGGATGTCTGACCGTTCTGATGAGCTGCGATACAGCGAAACAGATCTGTCTGCGGATGACTATATATATATATATATATATATATATATATATATTAGTCTACGTAGGACTTACGGTCAAGCACTATTTTGGGCTTTGTTTGAACGGTTAAGACACAGAAAATCTGATGACGGTTTCTCCTAAGAAGAACAGTTTCAAATACAACTGGGGGATGCATATTTTCCTCACAAGATTTCTCGATTATTCAGCCCAGTTGATGTAAATAAATATACTGTTAGTGTTAAAGCATATATATATATATATTATTCACATTCACTCCTTGTTTTTTATCAGCAAAAAGAAAGTGGTTGATATTTTGAAAAGCGAACGGTTCTATTCTTCTACTACGACCACACCGGAAGATCGAATAAGGCTGGGTAATCATGTGACCGGAAATTGCTCCTTCAGTCGTCTTGGATTCGACCTTCTCATTACAGAAAGAAAATAAAAGAAAAAAATATGAAAAGTAAGCATGATAAACAATTCAGTGGGCACCTCGAGGTGGTGCAATGGTTAGCAAGCTTGTCTCGCTAGAACTATTGCAATTAAGTAGTGAGTTCGATCCTCACTGGGTGCCCCATACTTTCGGCCTTGTGCCACATCTAAGCTGCGCTTAGTAAATTACATAAACAATTCAGTAAAACAGCCGACATTTTTCACGGTTGAACCTAGATATGGCTGAGTTATATTTTTTAAACTTAATTTCTCCTTTTTTTTTTTTTTTTTAAATCTCATGTTTGTTAATTGAAGTCTTTGTAGAAACAGGTCTTTTAATGGTTTTACTTTTCCTTCGTTTTAAGTTTTTTGTTTTTTTTGTTTTTTTTAATTTTTCACGTATTTCCGAACAGCAAACATTTTTAATCAAGGAACTGATGATGATGATGATGATGATGATGATGATGATGATGACTTTATTTTTGACGTCTCCTGTTTCTAGCTCGCATTTTCGGCTGCCCTTTTTGCTAACGACTATGAGTCTTTGATATGTTCGCAATAAGGTGGGGGAGGAAAATAGATAATAAATGTTTAACAATATCAAAAAGGAGATACTTTAGCTCGGCAAATTTTATTTTAAGGAGGAGTATAGAAAGACATTTCTTATCTGTAAAGATTTTCAAACGGCAGTAGTTTAGGAAATGTCAAATTTCTTGTTATTCCCACATCCACCTCTTTCGGAACCTTTCTGAACAGCATTTTTTTTTTTCATTTCACCCCAAGCAAGACGGGACCGCCACTAGTTCGCAGGGGGTTACAGTCAGAGAAGAAACTGGTTACAGGTGGTACTGAAGAAAGACAAAATATGAATGGGGTTCAAGAAGATAGAAAATGGCAATTGACGTTACATTTAATTTTTGGGAGATTGTAGCTAGCTAGCTATCAATAAAGCAAGTAAACGAAAGGGAGTTCCACAGGCAGGAAGTGCGAGAAAAGAAACTATTAAAGTAGAAGTTGCATTACATTTAACCCTCTAGGGCCATTCGTATCATATTTGATACAGTATTTCCCTATAAGGAAACATTTGGTATTCATTGACTGAGCAGTCAGTACTGCTTTCATTTGAAATTTATAAAATATTTCTCTTAAAAAAATTTTCAGGAAAATATTTCTTTCAAGGCTTGTTTTCATACTGGATCAAATATGATACGAATGGCCCTAGAGGGTTAATCTCAGTCTGTTTATCTATCTATCTATCTATCTATCTATCTATTAACCCTCTAGGGCCATTCGTATCATATTTGATACAGTATTTCCCTACAAGGAAACATTTGGTATTTCCCTATAAGGAAACATTTGGTATTCATTGACTGAGCAGTCAGTACTGCTTTCATTTGAAATTTATAAAATATTTCTCTTAAAACATTTTTCAGGAAAATATTTCTTTCAAGGCTTGTTTTCATACTGTATCAAATATGATACGAATGGCCCTAGAGGGTTAACTAGTTTGACAGTTCAAGGGTGGGACCTCGTTGCCAAACTAGTAGTACGCTGAAATTCTCTAGGGAAAAAGCTCGTCAGAACAGTTGTTAAGAAAATACTTACTCATTTTAGTTTTGCTACGCTCTACAGTGGATATCGGCTCGGAACGAGAAACCATTGTATTCACTTACGCACAAATACCCTTGGGAAAGGTATTAATCCGACTCTTCCTTCCAGTTATGGGTTAAATAGCAGGACAGATTGGGTTCTATAGCCTTGGTCGGCAACCAGTCTACCGCAGAAAGCAATGGCAACCTACTGCGGGATAATCTTCTGCCCAGTCAGTCATGTCTCTTTCGAGACATGATCGCCCAAGCGTGTATCACGTACGGCACTTAACTGACTGACTGACCCTCTATATTTGAAGATTGCGCGAAAACTTGGCAATAAATCTGATAATTACTGTTTCTTGAGAGTTGGAGCAGAGTAAGATTATCAGCAAAAAGAGCAACCCAAAATGCCAAATATAGTTGGGAGATACTAAAATGAAGCAGGTATAAAAATTTAAATACCTTGAAAGTGTTCTAACAGAAGACGGAAAGTGCGACAAAGGCGAATTGGCATGGCTAAGGACGCATTCCAGAAGCTGAGTAAAGTATTAAGACACAGGAAACTTTCACTAGAAACAAAGAAGACAGTGCTAGATTGCTATGAGATGTCAGTTCTTCAATATGGCAGTGAATGCTGGACAATATCATCAAAGATGAAGGAAAAACTTGAAGCAGCTGAAATGTGGTTCTACAGAAGGATGCTATGGATATCATGGCCCGAGCAATGATGAGATGTTGGAAGGGATGGAAACAAAAAGGAAATTAATACTGAGCATCAGGAAAATACAACTAAAGTTTCTGGAACATGCAATAAGGAAGGAGGGCTTGGAGAACCTGATACTATCAGGCCAGATAGAGGGTAAAAGAGACAGGGGAAAGCAGCGGATAACATATTTGAAGGGGCTGAGCAGGTAAATTACAGAACGGGGGTTGCATGGTGTTACCGGAGAAAGCGTGCTAAGAGCCACCAGGAATAGGGAGACATGGAGGGCCATAATCGTCTACATCCTGAAAGGACAAGGCACATAGAAGAAGAAGAAGAACGTTGAGTTTCAAAAGAACGAACAAATTTAGAATCCTAAGCGTATAGTGGTTCTTTACATTCACTGCAATTTTCTTTGGGATTGGTCAAAAGACAGAAACGGCTGACCTAATTCAAAAACTCTCTTTTCAACTGAGGTGCGGTCTGAATAGGGCAGGTTAGAATGAATTTGTCTAAATAAAACTACATTGTTGCCGATGACCGGAGTATACGCGAAAATAGTTATAAGTTCAGGATGGGCTGTCTGTACATAAGAGTTGATTGGAATGCAGGAAAATGGTGACATTAATTTTCTTAAGATAATAATTGCTTGATGTAGCAACTCTGTTTTAATATTTTGGTACTACTTAAATTCAGACAGTTAAGTGCCATACGTGATACAAACTTCGGCGATCATGTCTTGAAAGAGACATGACTAACTGGGCAGAAGATTATCCCTCAGCAGGTTGCTATTACTTTCTACAGTAGACTGGTTGCCAATCAAGGCTATAGAACCCAATCTGTCCTGTTATTTGACTCATAGCTAGAGGGAGAAGATATGTATTGTATTATTAAGTAGTAATTAGTAGGGGATCAATTTATTTCTCTATAACAATAGAAAACTGATCCCCACACGTATGCCCAGTAGAAGACTTCTTTTTTTTTTTAATCATATCACCCCAAGCAAGGCGAAAACGCCACTGATGCGCAGGGGGCGACGTAAGAGTGAAAAGATTGGAAAAGAGAAAAACCGGAAACCACATCCTAAACAGGAAACAAGGGATGAGCCTCTTCACCTGTTCAATAGACGTGGTTGGAGTGTGAACCGGGCGATAGTTTAATCTATCTACTCTAATTGACAAAATAAATAAATAAAAAAAGAGTGAAAAGATTGGAAAAGAGAAAAAGAGAAAAACCGGAAACCACATCCTAAACAGGGAACAAGGGATGAGCCTCTTCATCTGTACAATAGACGTGGGTGGAGTGTGAACCGGGCGATAGTTTAATCTATCTACTCCAATTGAAAAAAAAAATGAAAAAGAAAGAAAAAAGAAAAAGATAAGTGAAAAGATTGGAAAAGAGAAAGCCGGAAACCACATCCTAAACAGGGAACAAAGGATGATCCTCTACACCTGTACAATAGACGTGGGTGGAGTGTGAACCGGGCGATAGTTTAGTCTATCTACTCCAATTGAAAAAAAAAATGAAAAAGAAAGAAAAAAGTAAAAAATAAGTGAAAAGATTGGAAAAGAGAAAGACGGAAACCACATCCTAAACATGGTGGAAAAGCGAATGTTCTAACCACTCGGCCACGTGCGCACACACACACACA
Organism: Ascarosepion bandense; assembly: GCA_037127315.1. Classification (NCBI taxonomy): domain Eukaryota; kingdom Metazoa; phylum Mollusca; class Cephalopoda; order Sepiida; family Sepiidae; genus Ascarosepion; species Ascarosepion bandense. Next base: position 2,536,836 of record JBBBDQ010001521.1, read on the forward strand.
TACACACGCATATATATATAGTCATCCGCAGACAGATCTGCCGCACCACAGCACACCAGCACGTGCGCACACACACACACATACACACGCATATATATATAGTCATCCGCAGACAGATCTGCCGCACCACAGCACACCAGCACGTGCGCACACACACACACATACACACGCATATATATATATATATATATATATATAGTCATCCGCAGACAGATCTGCCGCACCACAGCACACCAGCACGGTTAGACTCCGATTGCCCCTCCACCCAGGATTGAAATCCGACCGAAATGGCGTCAAAATATATATATATATATATATATATATATATATATATATATGCAGGTTTCATTAAAAATGACAGACAATGTATTATGGTTAAGTTTGTGATGACGTAAATTGTATATAAACACTACGCATATTCAGTTAAACGTAAAATAAAATTCATCCTTGTTAATAGCTAAAAATATAGTCGAAAGCGCTCGGGCAAACAACACATTTGTACAATTTTTACATAATTTTTTGTTAGTTTCATCGTTTTTGTTTTTTAACATATATCACGTTTCCGCGTCACTGTTTAAAAACTATCGTGCCTTAACGTGATAACATCAATGTGTAGTCATTAAGAAATCCATGTTTATCAGCGAGTCTTGAAGAATGTCCTACAGTCACGGACTGTAAATAAGGACGCTATGCTTTATAATTTGCCTTTTAGGCTTCGGCTGTAAAGCCTCGGATTAGCATATCACGCGTTTACTGCAGAGGCATTTGAAATATACACCCAACTGCAGGCCAATTAGCTAATTGTCGTTCTCGCATGTGAGTGTAAGTGCGCATACCCACGCAAAGATGATTGCACTTTTAAATAAACAATCATGGATTGGTTGAGCGATAATTGCAAATATAGTTTTTAAGCTCCATCATGCTTAATTTACATTCATGACAAAAGTATCCCAAGATGCTCAGCGCGGTTTAATGGTTAACAATATCGTCTTACAGATCATGTCAATACGTGTCGAGAATTTGGTAGATATGATTTTTATCTTATGAATTCTTATGCCTATCATTTCAGCCCCACGCAAATAAGGAAATAAAGCCACTAAGACGCAAGGGTTATTACTGAATGCGAGAGAATAAAGAAAACAAAAGCATTAAACGGAGAGAAAAATAAAAGAGAAAAAAATTAAGACAATAGATAACGATTGACATTGCATTTAATTTCTAAAGATCAAATTTGCCAGAGGAGTGTTCATCAAGCGACAAATGCGATAGAAGAATTTTTTTTTTAATCATCTCACCCCAAGCAAGGCATTCTACTGCCACGGTTGCGCAGGGGGTTACATAGGAAAAGGGGATGAGAAAGAGGGGCTAGTTATAGGAAATGTCAGGAGGAGGGTAATAGATGAATGAGGATACTGATGATGGGGGTGGAGTAGATGCTTGTGAGAATGGATGCGAGTTAGTGTGATAGGAGTTGTCTATTGACCTTACATTTAAACTCCTGGAGATTGTAGCTGTCGGAGAAGCAAGTAAATGGAAGGGAAATCCACAGGCGGGAAGTGCAAGAAAAGAAGCTGTTCAAGTAGAAATTGCGGTTATATTTTATTGGTTTCACTCTAAAAGGGTGGGACCTAGTTGCTAATCTAGTAGCTCGTGTAAATTCATACCGAGGGAAGGCCAGTGATCTAAGTTCATCGGAGCAGAAGCCGTGAAAGTATTTATAGAAGAGGCACAGGGAAGCCACATCCCGCCTCTAAGGAAGCGACTGCAGCCGAGCTGCTGAGTCGGTATCGATCACATTACAGATTCTCCGTTGGATTTTGTCAAGAACCCCGAGGTGAATAGCAGGGGGCACCCGACCAGACGTGGCAGAAGTAGAACTTACGGTTGCATCTCCGCCATCTGGCGGCTCGACTGCAGCCACTTCCCCATCGTCGAAATTTAGCCTCCCTTTGTCTGTTCTATAAATACTTTCATGGCTTCTGCTCAGACGAACTTAAGTCACTGATGCCACCTCAACAGGTGTTTACTCGTGCAACCAGACTGGCAACTGGGTCCCACCCATTCACAGTCAGGTTAGCCAAATGCAGACGACAATTCTACTTCTGCAGCTTCTTCTCTCGCACTTCCCGCCTGTGGAACTTGCTCCCGTATTCTTGCTTTCCTGACGGCTACAACCTACAGAAATTTAAATGCAAAGTCAATACTCATCTACTAAACACTGGACTCTAGCTCTCTCCCCACCCCCATATAACCTTCCCTTTCTCTCCACCTATGTATCTGTCATCGCACCTGCATTCTCAGCTTTCTATTGCTCCTTTCTAACTAGTTTGTACTCCTCACTCTTTTCTAATTAATCTTTTTACATTTATGTAGCCCCCTGCACATCAGTGGCATTTCCGCCTTGCTCGGGGTGAAATGATTAAAAAAAAATTCAACTGTAAAATGATGAGATCTTGCTGCCAGTCTAGTATTGCGCTTAAATTAATTAAAATCGAGGTGACCGAGAGGAAATTTCATCGCAACCATTTCAAGAAAAGGCAGAGTGAAGTTACATTTAGGCGAAAAAATGTCTAGCACAACACCGTGAAACAAACTTCCTAGTAGCAGACCTAGCAATTGATTCACTAAAATCTTTTCACTTCACGTCAGCGGAAAACATTAGCTCTTAAAAGTGCAAAGAGTCACTCTCCTGGAGATGGATTCTGGTGAGAAAAATTGTCCAGCACGACAAAGAGAACCAACTTTCCTTGCAGCAGACCTAGCAATTGATTCAATATAATCTTTCCACTTCACGTCAGCAGAAAACGTTAGTGCCAAAAAGCGCAACGAGTCGCAATACAAAAATGCTTATCGTGTTACAATTACGTAAAATATTGTCGTACTGTTGAAAAAATAACATAACTGGAAATTTTTGTTAAAATATACATTAAATCAACAGTTAAAGACACAATAAGTCCCACTCCAGCCAGTTAGCATTGAAATAACACTTGCTGTTTTGACCTTTGTTAACCTTGTGTTAGTCACTTTGGATTTTCAAAAGTGGATAGACCCCTGGAGTGTTTAAACCCCCCAACACAAAAATGCTTACAGTGTTATAATTATGTTAAACTAGCAGTATAGCCCAGCGTTGCTTAGGTGTAATGAAAGCTTTAAAACTAATCCATGGTCCTGGAGCTCAGACTCTTTGGACGTTGGCACGAAAGATTAAAAAGCAATAGTTGTTTCCAGTTAAAGCGAAACCGTAGACTGAAAGAAAAATGAATGGATGTAAGTCAAATTTTGATTTCCTGGTATCGATATCAAATTTTTTGCACTATTGTAAGAACTGCAACCTTGAAACATCTGAATATCATTTCTTATGTCTTTGTCTATGAGTGTATCAAATTTGATTAAAATCGTACCATTCCTTCTAAAACCTGATTTTTTCGATTATCGATATTTATTGGGGGTACCTCGACACAATACCTAGCTAAGAACACTCGCAAGCGCTTATCGTACAACTGTGTAAATTTTCAAGAAAATCGGTTCAGCCGTTTAGGAGTCTATAGGTAACGGACACACACACACACACACACACACAAAGTTCAATTTATAAATAAGTGTAGATTAGATTATATTTAGATTCTGGATATAAAAATTGTCTAGCTCTATATTTCAACTTTCCTAGTAGCAGACCTAGCAATTGATTCAATATAATCTTTCCACTTCATGTCAGCGGAAAATGTTAATCCGAGAAAGTACAATGAATTCATCCCTTGGAGGTTAGCATCAGCCGTACTGATAAAAGCTAAAAAAAGGCTATCAGATGATTAATAAACAACATTTGTCTCTTGCAAAAAAGATTACACACTGACACTAAGAGACAAACTTCTCCACATTAACTTTTATAAAAGGATGTGAAAGAATAGATCGATTGAAATCCACTGTTCATGCATTTACTATTATAAACAGTGCTCAATACAAAGTAGAGCTTAATACTGTCATTTTGTTATTACAATGGTTTACAAAAGCATTATATCACTACACAAAAATTTTATTTAGAAAATATGAATTTATGGTTTGGTGGACCTGAAGGAGACTACCACCACCTTTAAATTTGTTGTTTTTCATTTTTTTTTTTTTTTTACTGTGTTTCAGTGCAGTCTTATCGATGACACCCTAAACTCTCAGATTAACAAAGAAAATTTGGAAATTTCAATATTTAAACAATTTTAGTAAATCGATCCTGTGCAATTAACTTATTTGCTTGCGCATATTCAACAACTGCTGAATCCTTTGCGAAATTTTTGAATAAAGCCATTCTTGGTGTTTCCGAGGAAGATGTCATCGTAAGAACTAAAGAAAACTTGAAAAAGACAAAAACAAGAGAAATAACTCGCCCCCACCCAAACAAACAAAACAAAGCGACCCCAACACGAGTGGTTCCAAAATGGAGGATCGATTTACTATAACATTGTTTGAGAAACTGAGCCCCACTAAATTTGTTTAAATATGGAATTTTTTCAAATTTTTTTTGATAATCTTAAACTTTATAATAATCGATAATCGCTGAAAAAAGTAAAAAAAAAAAAAAAAAAAATGAAAAACAACAAATTTAACGGTGGTGGTAGTCTCCTTCAGGTCCGCATATGATTGTTTAGAAAATGAAAGGGGGTGGTCGTTAGAGAATATGCTTGTAGGTGTGTCAGTATTGTTCAATCAAAAGATTTAGGTTGAACTATGAAATTGCAGATTTGAGTCGCGAAAGGGAGCAGAATAGCCAGATGTCAAGGCATGTCACGTCTTAATTTTGTCTGGGTATGAAGTGTAGTGGGACCGTACATTATTTAAATCGATAGGCAATAATTTTTAACTGCAAGTTTGATTTTTAGGTTGGATTTTGTAGTTACTTTTCAGTGTCGATAATCAATACGATGTCATATGCATATCTTACGTCACTAAGATTGTGGCCACCAGCAATGTATCCGGGTAGGACTTTTCATTCTTTCAAAGCCACTTTCCTGTTTAGGTTGAATAAGTCTGGTGAGAGGGCACATCATTGTCTTATACCCCTTTCTATTTGATATATTTGCTCGGGCAACTGTTAAAAAAAGTCGGTTCACTGTGTCGGGCGGGATGGAAGGGGTTACTGGGCGGGGAAAAATTAGAAACAAAAACATTACTAATAAGCAAAAAGAGATAAAAAATGATGAGGAGGACAGTAGATAGCGATTGACATCGCATTTAAATGTTTACAGATTAAAGTTAGTGTTATGGCACCCTCCTACGAGAAATGGGCTCGTCCTCTTGCTACACATAGATTACCTGCGTGACCTCCAGAGAGCAGTCAAGTTGACTGCTTTAAGCACTGTCGAGCTCTCTGCCTTCGGGCGGAGAGTATTAGCCCAGTCGAGGCTCCGCCGAAGGGTAGAGCCTCGTCTGAGGAAAATTAGACAGAAATCTTTAGCCGGGTTATATGGCCTGGATAACCCACATTAAAAAGGCCTTGTACCACATCTTGCCTTAGAGGAAATGCAACTAAATACCGCAGTCAAGTTGGCAGGGGTACCTCGAGGTGGTGTAATGTTTAGCAAGCTTGTCTCGCTAGAATCATTACAGTCGAGTAGTGAATTCGATCCTTACTGGGCGTCTCATACTATATCGGCCTCGTGCCACATCTAAGCTGCGCTTAGACCCCCCACATTAAAAAAAGGCTTTGTACCATATTTTGCCTTGGTGGGAAGGCAACTAAATACTGAAGCCAAGTTGGCAGTTATGAACAGTACAGAGAGCAATTACGAGCAGTCAGGTATTGCAGTTAACGACAGCTACTAGTCAGGCAGCGCAATAATACCTTCGGACTTACTTATTTCTATATTACTTATTATTAACACTTCCTTTGAATATCTTGTTTCTTGTTTCTTGTTATAGTAATACACTGTTTTGAACCTACCTTCTTGTTCCGTGTCTTACTTCCGGCACAAACCGGTCACTACAACTTTGCGACGAAGTTTCGTCACAACTCCACAACAAATTGGCGACGAAAATCCACAACAGTTAGCTAGAAAGCATGGAGCCGAAAGGGAGTTCCACAAGCGAGAAGTGCGAGAAAATGAACTGTTAACATAGAACTTACGGTTACATCTAGCCAGCTCAACTCTAAATTGATGAGACCTCAACACCAGTCTAGCACTGCGCTTAAATTAAAAAAAACAAACTCCAGGTACCATAGTGAAGAGCTCGTCCGAATAATTACCATGAAAGTATTTATAAAAAGGACACAGAGTGGCCACTTTACGGCGGTGAGAAAAATGACAAGCCGAGCTGCTAGATCAGGACTATTAACATTGATAAAATCCAGAGAAGAATCAGCAAAGAGCACAACATCGGACCATATGTGGCAGCAGCATTCTAAGCATGGACTTATACATATGTAAGATACTGTTATGTCGTGAGTAAGAATAAATAACTCAACAACAGGAATAGGTTAATTGTTGTATTCCGTGAAAATAGTATTTACAAAGGTTATTAGCATACAATACAAGAATAGATGTTAATCGTCTCAACCGTCGTAAGACGTAGTATGAGCAATGGGTACTTCCGGGTCGTCACCGGAAGTCTACGACTGACTTGTCGATCGGCTGCTCGGCACACTCTCCTCACGTAGATGCCACCATTATTTTACATAGTAATGGAATAGTCCATTGTAGCCGAATAGGTGCGGGCGTTCCAACAGATAGATTCTGGAGAGACAAATTGTCTAGCACGACATAGTGAACCGAATTTCTGGGCAGCAGACCTAAGAATGGATTCCATATACTTTTCTCACTTCATATCAGCCGAGATTGTTGACTCTAGAAAGCGCAACGAGGTTAGGATCAGCCATGCCGATGGAAGGCTGAAAGAAGTCTCGTAGATGACTAATAGAGAGTAGTTTTGTTTTAGCGACGTTAAAATTAACCGGCCATTCTTTGCCCCAGTTTAAAACAAACTATTGTTCGCCTCTTTATGGCCATATTCACAATGTTTTGGCCATTGTACACTCCGGAACACAGCAGAAGTTATCAGTAAATATTGTAACTATTTACACTACATTGTTCGGACTGCTGTCCTCATCTTTGTTGCTACATTCATCTTCAATATCTGTATATATTTCTTACATGAGGTATTGTAATTATTTACACTATTTACATTGTTCGGACTGTTGTCCTCATCTTTGTTGCCATATTCACCTTCAATATCTGTCTATATTTCTGAGATGAGGAATTGTAATTATTTACATTAGTTAAATTATTCGAACTGTTGTCCTCATCTTTGTTGCCATATTCACCTTAAATATCTGTCTATATTTCTGAGATGAGGTATTGTAATTATTTACACTATTTACATTGTTCGGACTGTTGTCCTCAGCTTCATTGCCATTTTTTTTTCACTTTATTCTTTCTTTTGCATTTGAATATTTTTATTTTATTTTCGGAAATACAGAGCGTTTTAAAATAGGTCAATGTTCGTCACCTCATTCGCAAACACTGCAATATCCGGTTGCTGAAAATTAAGATCACTGTGTGCATGCAAGTGTGTTCTAGAATTTCTGGTTATTTTCTAAACAATCCACCACTTGTCAGGATTTTTTTCTTCAATGTCATTTACTGAATACGCGAGACTTGCTTATCTTTCCCCTTGAATGAATTTGACCTCTAAAGTTTTCCTCGTTCTGTTTCATGCTTTCGGTTTTTAGAATCTGTCTTATTGTGATCTATCTACGTCCAGTAATTATTTATCTCCATTCACTATCTGTTTCTCTGCATTCACTTCCTTTCCTTCTGTCTGTTTCTTTCCATTATCTCAATCTGTTTGTTATCTATCTTCCTTCTAGGTACCTTCATTTTTTCGCGGGAAAAGCAGTATAGCGTAATGAAAAAGGCCACAAACTTAACAAAAATGAAGTTTTATCGTCAAAATGTTCATGTTATTTAGAAAAAAGGCCAATGTATTTTTTAATTATTTTTTGAAAATTTTTTAATCCTTTCTAACACGTTCGAAATTTTTGGTTAAAATCGTGTTTTGTTTACGTCATCGTCTACTCTAACTATTAACATTGATTTTTATTTATTTATTTATTTATTTATTTATTTATTTATTTATTTATTGCGCGTGTTTTCCGTAGAAAACACATTTATTTGGAAAATCTTGTAAAAATCAAATAATTGTCCGATTTTAATGAAATTTTGCAGGACTTATTCACAAATGAATGAAATTATTAAATTTTTTTTTTAGAAAATATTGGTAAAAAAATTTTTTTTAAATATGTTACCCCCCCCTTACCTAATTTCACGAAATTTCGCATATAGGACGTGCGTTGTGATGCAGTGGATATCGACTCGGAACGACACTTCGGGGAGCCGAGTTCGAAATTCTAGTTGAATTCCTTGCATTCACTTACGCACAAATACCCTTGGAAAAGGTATTAATCCGTCTCTTCCCTCCAGTTATGGGTTAAATAATAGGACAGAGTGGGTTCTATAGCCTTGGTTGACAACCAGTCTACCGCAGAAAGCAATGGCAACCTACTGTGGGATGACCTTCATCCCAGTCAGTCATGTCTCTTTCGAGACATAAGCGTGTATCACTTATAGCACTTAACTGACTGACTGAATATAATAGAAACATCATTAAGGCTTCCACTGGGCATAAAGTGGGTGATCGGTTTTCTATTGTCATGAAGTAATAAACTGATCCCCCACTAATTACTACTTATTAATATAATAATATAATTCACCAGTCTACCGCAGAAAGCAATGGCAACCTACTGTGGGATGACCTTCAGCCCATTCAGTCATGTCTCTTTTGAGACATGATCGCCCAAAGCGTGAATCACGGATGGCACTTAACTGAATTAACTGACTCTCCCCCCCCACTTAATTTCATGAAATTTCACATATAACCTTTTTGTTCTCTGAAAATTTTTTATGTTAGAAGTAAGAGTCTTTGGAGATTGTAAATCACCTTTTTTTTTTCTAATTAGTGCCAACTAAATGAAAATCTGCTCTGAAGTGAAAAATAACCAATCAAATAAAACTAGGACATTATTTAATTAGGACATTATTTAATGAGAAAAGCTTCCAATTGCTTTTTTAAATAAGTAATATTAAGGACATTATTAACTGAAGAAATAAATTTTTTTGATGAATAATGAATTTTTACAAGAATGTTTTCAAGGTTTTTACATTTTAATTATAATTTAATAGTTTAATATCTTGTAAAATTCTGTATTTGTTTGTTCCCTGGAGGTTATATAATAATTAAGTGGAAACAAAATTTACGAGTTCAAAATTGCAAAAATTATTAAACGTAGAGGTGCCTAACTATTTTTAAAATAATTCTTATTTACTTAATACGTTCCTTATTTTCATGTACGGTTGACTAAAACTGCCATAATTATGAAAAAGTTACATAATTTAACAGTTTTGTCCCTTCCCTTAGATTTATGAAAATTACTTTTATGTTCATGCGTAGAAAGTTGTCATCGCCTCGTCATTCAACAATCCGTCAAACCTTCGATCAGATGAACACGACCAATCGTTAATAATTGTTTGTATATTAATTTTTATGCTAACCGTAATGATGAGCTGTGATACAGCGAAACACATCTAATTCCGTAATGAATTAGAGCACTCTGGCTATTGGGCGTGTATAATGATAATGTATACGCTAAAAAGTCTGCTTTCTCCTACCGAACGCCCATAGTCCAGAAGTAGAATCGCCGACTGACGCCAATTCGGTCGGGTTTCAATCCTGGGTTAAAAACAATCGGAGTCTAAGCGTACTGATGAGCTGTGATACAGCGAAACAGATCTGTCTGCGGATGACTATATAATTATTATTATTGTAAAACGTACCAAGAAAACAGTATCAGTAATAATGACTAAAACCATTAAGTCCTACAGTTAAACGGTAAATTTAGTCGTCAATCCCAAAAGGTAATACCAAATGGGAAGAGGGGAATCCAAAAAAAGAAACAAACAAAGCAAAAGCTGTGTTCGAAAGAAAAAAAAAACCCAAGACGAAAAACTTAACAGTAAAGAGCCCAATACGAAAGTACAAAAGTAGAGTAAAGATACGAACTAAATCTAAAAGTGAGCCAAAGCCGACCGCGGTTTCACTCGCCGGATCGTCAGGACAAGGCGAGTGAAACCGCGGTCGGCTTTGGCTCACTTTTAGATTTAGTTCGTATATATATATATTCTTCTATGTGCTCTGTCCCGTCAGGACGTAGGCGATCATGGCTTTTCACGTCTCTCTATCCCTGGTGGCTCTTAGCACACCTTCTCCTGTTACAGCACGCAATCCTCGTTCCATCATTCACCTGATTAGGTCCTTCAAATATGTTATCCGCTGCCTTCCTCTGTCTTTTCTTTCCCGCTATCTAGCCTGTTAGTATCAGATTCTCCAAGCCTTCCTTCCTCATTGAATGCCCCAGGAACTTCAGCTGTCACTTCTTGATGCTCAGTATTAAATTTCTTTTTGTTTCTATCATTTCTAAGACCTCATCATTGCTCACATGCTCGATCCATGATATCCGCAGCCTCCTTCTGTAGTACCACATTTCACCTTCTTCAAGTTTTTTCTTCATCTTTGATGATATTGTCCAGCATTCACTGCCATATTGAAGAACTGACATCACATAGCAATCCAGTATTCTCTTCTTTGTTTCTAGTGAAATTTTTTTTTTACCATAAAAATGGTACCGGAAAAGACCCGAGTCATGGTAGAATCAATTAAAAAGCAAAGAGACGACAAATGCGTGTTCGGTATAATGATTACATCCGACTGACCGACGAGTATTTGCCCGTATAGTTTGGTGGATTACAAGCAAGATCTGTTGTCGTGTAGCAAAAAACAATGACAATTCCTGTTATTCATTTTATTATAACCATTAACCCTCTAGGGCCATTCGTATCATATTTGATACAGTATGAAAACAAGCCTTGAAAGAAATATTTTCCTGAAAAATTTTTTAAGAGAAATATTTTATAAATTTCAAATGAAAGCAGTACTGACTGCTCAGTCAATGAATACCAAATGTTTCCTTATAGGAAATACCAAATGTTTCCTTATAGGGAAATACTGTATCAAATATGATACGAATGGCCCTAGAGGGTTAAGTAGTAATTAGTGGGGGATCTGTTTATTACTTCATAACAATATAGAACTGATCCTCCACTTTATGACAAGTAGAAGCCTTAATCATATTATATTATTAACCCTCTAGGGCCATTCGTATCATATTTGATACAGTATGAAAACAAGCCTTGAAAGAAATATTTTCCTGAAAAATTTTTTTAAGAGAAATATTTTATAAATTTCAAATGAAAGCAGTACTGACTGCTCAGTCAATGAATACCAAATGTTTCCTTATAGGGAAATACTGTATCAAATATGATACGAATGGCCCTAGAGGGTTAAAACACTCATTATCTGGAAACAAAGCCCAAAGTAATTTATTAATTAGGCAAAAAATGCTGACCAGTTTTCAGGGAAGCAAGTTTACGGAAGGGAGTTCCATAGGTGGAAGAAAAACTGTTGGAGTATCAGTGTGGTAAAATTTGACTATTTCGACAGTAAAAGAATGGAACCTTGATGCCAACATAATCAGTCAGTTAAGTGCCATACGTGATACACGCTTGAGCACTCATGTCTCGAAAGAGACATGACTGACTGTGCAGAAGATTATCCCGCAGTAGGTTGCCATTACTTTCTGCTGTAGACTGGTTGCCGACCAATGTTATAGAAACCATTCTGTCCTGTTATTTGACTAATAGCTAGAGGGTGAAGAGATGCATTATATGATTATGTAGTAATTAGTGGGGGATCAGTTTATTACATCATAACAATAGAAAACTGATCCCCCACTTTATGTCTTAATCATGTTTTCAACTATTAAATTCAGACAGTTAAGTGCCATACGTGATACACGCTTGGGAGATCACATCTCGAAAGAGACATGACTGTTTGTGTGTGTGTCTGTTTATCTGCCTGTATGTCTGCATTTTTTTTTCAGCCCTTTTATTTTAGTTTTTGCTTCGGGTTTGGCTCTAAGTAGGTATAATTGTAGTTCTTAGTCTCAGCCATGATACCATTTACTCAGAGGACTTATTTAGCCTTCAAAATTCATTTTACGACAAAAAAACTTATTTGATATCGATACCAGGAAATCAAAATTTGACTGAAATTCATTCATTTTTCTTTCAGTCTACGGTTTCGCTTTAAGTGGAAACAACTATTGCTTTTTAGTCTTTCGTGCCAACGTCCAAAGAGTCTGAGCTCCAGGACCATGGATTAGTTTTAAAGCTTTCATTACACCCGAGCAACGCCTGTCTATACTGCTAGTTAAAAATAAGCAAACATAGGGTTTGCAATTTATTTAATCTGACATGTTTAAAAGAAAATTTGATGCCTAAACACACACACACACACACACACACACACACACGACAGTATAAATAAAAAGAAAAAGAAGCAAGAAATACCTTTATGTTGGAAGAAGAACGAAAAATAAATATAGAACTGCCAGTACTTACCTAAAATAAAAAGAGAAAACATTATAAGAAAAGCGGTTCGATAAAAATTCTGATGTTACTAACAATACTCAAAGAACAAGAAAGAATAATCATCAGGTCTATTTCTTTTTTACTCATTTCACCCCAAGCAAGGCGGTAATGTCACAAAGACGGAACAGGAGTACCACATCTCCCTATCCCTGGTGGCTCTTAGCTCGCTTTCTTCTGTTGCACCATGCAAACCTCGTTCTGTCATCCACTAGATCAAGCCCATAAATCTAGAATATAAATGTATAAAAACTAGCATGGCCACAAAATGAGGGATCAGTTTATATATTGATTATATTATAGATTTGATCTCCCACTTTATATCCACATTATAATTTCTTATAAACAGTTGTCATATATCTTTTTCTTCTATGTGCCATGTCTTTTCAGGACGTAGGCGATCATGGCTTTCCACGTCTTCCTATCACTGATGGCTCTTAGCACGCTTTCTCCTGTTACACCACGCAAACCTCGTTCTGTCATCCACCTGATTAGGCCTTTTAAATATGTTATCCGTTGCTTTCCTCTGTCTCTTTTTCCCTCTATCTGACCTGTTAGTATCAGGTTCCCCAAGCCCTTCTTCGTCATTGCATGTCCAAGGAACTTCATTTGTCTCTTCCTGATGCTCAATATTGATTTCCTTTTCGTTTCCATAATTTCCAAAACCTCATCATTGCTCACATGCTCGATCCACGATATCCGCAGCATCCTTCTGTAGTACCACATTTCACCTTCTTCAAGTTTTTTTTTTTTTAATCATTTCACCCCGAGCAAAGCGGAAACGCCACTGCTGTGCAGGGGGCTACATAAATGTAAAAAGATTAATTAGAAAAGAGTGAGGAGTACAAACTAGTTAGAAAGGAACAATAGAAAGCTGAGAAAGCAGGTGCAATGACAGATACATGGGCGGAGAGACAGGAAAGGTTATACGGGGGAGGGGAGAGAGCTAGAGTCCAATTGTTAGTAGATGAGTATTGACTTTGCATTTGAATTTCTGGAGGTTGTAGCCGTCAGGAAAGCAAGAATACAGGAGCGAGTTTCTTCATCTTTGTTGATATTGTCCAGCATTCACTGCCATATTGAAGAACTGACATCACATAGCAATCCAGTATTCTCTTCTTTGTTTCTAGTGAAATTTTCCTGTCTCTTAATACTCTGCTCAGCTTGAGGAATGCGTCTTTTGGCATTCCAATTCGCCTTCGAATTTCAGTATCGCACTTTCCGTTAGAACACTTCCCAGGTACTTCAATTTTTGTACTTGCTTGATTTTAGTATCCCCAACCTGTAATGGGCATTTTGGGCCTCTCCGTTTGCTGATGACAATACATTTGTTTTTCTTGTAATTTATTTGTAGTCCTTTCTTTTGACTTTCATCATTTGAGTTTTTTTAGGTCTTGCAATTTTCTGTTCGTGAGAGTTATCAGCCCCCAATTTAAACTTTTTTTATAAATGGAACTGTGTGTGTGTGTGTGTGTGTGTGTGTGTGTGTGTCCATTACCTATAGACTCCGAAACGATTGAACCGATTTTCTTGAAAATTTACACATTTGTACTATAAGCGTCTGCGAGTGTTCTTAGCTAGGTTAGGTACCCCCAATAAATATCGATAATCGAAAAAATCAGGTTTTAGAAGGAGTGGTCCGATTTTAATCAAATTTGATACACTCATAGACAAAGACATAAGAAACGATATTCAAAAGTTTCAAGGTTGTAGTTCTTACAATAGTGCAGAAAATCGATTATATATAAGGCAAGATGTTTGTGTGTGTGTCTGTTTATCTGCCTGTATGTCTGTATTTTTTCAGCCCTTTCATTTTAGTTTTTGCTTCGGGTTTGGCTCTAAGTATGTATAATTGTAGTTCTTAGTCTCAGCCATGATACCATTTAATTCAGTTTATGACGAAAAAAACTTATTTGATATCGATACCAGGAAATCAAAATTTGACTTATATCCATTCATTTTGCTTTCAATCTCCAGTTTCGCTTTAACTTGAAACAACTATTGCTTTTTAGTCTTTCGTGCCAACATCCAAAGGGTCTGAGCTCCAGGACTATGGATTAGTTTTAAAGCTTTCATTACACCCGAGCAACGCCGGGCTGTATACTGCTAGTATTTACATAAATAGAAAAAATACAATGAAAATACTTTTCCACCGGAAATCAACCAATTAAAACGCTATAATAAATTTCTATTCTCATCATAACAAAATATAATCCTGTAACTTGATGTTTATTTTGTAATGACGAGAATAAAAATTTATTATATAGTTTTTATTGGTTGATATTTTTTTAAAAATCATTTCACCCCTAGCAAGGCAGAAATGCCACTGATGTGCAGGGGGCTACATAACTGTAAAAAGATTAATTATAGAAGAGTGAGGAGTACAAACTAGTTAGAAAGGAACAAATAGAAAGCTGAGAAAGCAGGTGAGATGACTGTTTCAAGCTAGGAGAGAAAGGGAGGGATATACGGAGTGGGGGAAGGGCTAGAGTCAAGTGGTTAGTAGGTGAGTATTGACATTGCATTTAAACTTCTGGAGGTTGTAGCCGTCAGGAAAGCAAGAATATGGGAGCGAGTTCCACAGGCGGGAAGTGCGAGAGAAGAAGCTGCAGGAGTAGAATTGTCGTCTGCATTTGGCTAACCTAACTGTGAATGGGTGGGACCCAGTTGCCTTATCTGGTTGCACGAGCAAACACCTGTTGAGGAGGCACCAGTGACTTGAGTTCGTCTGAGCAGAAGCCATGAAAGTACTTATAGAACAGACAAAGGGAGGCCACATTTCGTCGGTGGGGAAGTGGCTGAAGTCGAGCCGCGAAGTCAGCACCTATCACGTTACTGACTCTCCTTTGGAGCCTGTCGAGAACACTGAGGTGAACGGCAGGGGCGCCTGACCATAAATGGCAGCAGTACTCCATGCACGGACGGTTGGTTGACTTGGATATATGCAGGATGGATTCAGGCGGAAAAACATCCTGGATCGGTATAGTGACCCAACCTTCTTAGATTTCCGGTGGAAAAGTATTTTCAATGTATTTTTTCTATTTATGTAAATGTTGGGGTCTGCAATTTCTGAGTGTTCTAATGTAGAATCCAATGATTATAACGGATTATATTTTGTTATGATGAGAATAGAAAGTTATTTGCCGTTCTTATTGGCTGATTTCCAGTGGACACCAAGTTTTCAACTGTTGTTACCCCGGTGTATAGTGGCGATCGTGGAACTCTGAAAGCCCGATGGGGAGTCACCTAGGGTCCGAAATTTTTCTGAGGAGAAGGAGGGCAAACTCAAATAACGTCTTCATTTTCATACTACCCCACTATCGTATAGACAACTTACGAATGAGTTTAAGTTATGTTACTTCACTAAATTAAGTGTCTGCCTATGTATTTGCATATCAAATTGGGGACATTATTTCTAATTAACATATTCCTTCAGACATGAAAATATGATTATTAAGCCCTATGGATAGAAAATTTTCTAAGCCCCACCTTGATGCGGCACAAGGCCGAAAGTACGGGGCACCCAGTGAGGATCGAACTCACTATTCAATTGTAACAGGTTCTGGCGCGACAAGCCTGCTAACCATTATACCACGCTGAGATGCCCCCCTCCCTAACAACGTGTTTGTTTCTATCTATCTGGTTGTTTTATTTTGTTTGTTTTTCTTTCTAACTGATGTCTGCATGTGTCCTTAAAAAGCTAAAGAAAAAAAAAGGAAAGAAAAAAAAAAGGAAAGAAAAAAAAAGGAAAAAAAAAACGGAGAGAGAAAAGTACTGAAGATCAAATCTTATCAAAATCAGAAACTGATGAGTTTTAAAAATTTTTGACGTTTATAAAAATGAGAGGTGCAACCGAGAGACCAGCCGAAATTCGAGGAAGGATGCTTAGCCCCTTCTGACCTCTCCGTAGAATCACCACTGCCGGTGTAGCTTGATATCTAGGAAGGATAAGGGGCTGTTATCTTCCACTTCGTATCGAAATTTTATTGTTCAAATTTAACCCGATAATCGTCCATACTTACTCCCGTTCCCACTAACCGTACATTGTTCGCAAGACACTTTGAATTCTGCTGTAAATACTCTGAAATATTAACAATTCAGAAACAATAGAACAGGCGAAATAAGGAGCCATAGGTTATTAGGTAACTGTTTGTAATGTTTTATCAACAAGAAAAGAGGACTGCATTTAATGTCAGCCAAAAAGCACAAGGTGAGACAGATTAAAAAAAAAACAGTGGCAAGGTTGGAGGTATTTGTTTTCGGTAAACATTGAAATCGAGCATGACATTCTGTGGCATATAAAAATGTAGAGGGACATTTGGCGAGATATGGCCGGTGTCAAAGGCAAACACACACGAAATAAGGTCGATGGTCGGGAAAATGGATGAGGATAAAACTATAATAGTCACTAATGATTGAATAGATGTTAAATATAATAATGGTGGAATATGAAGGAGACGCGCGAAGCCGGAACACAAGTAGAGGTCACTATCCTGGTATTTGTCTTGGAAGGCAGTCAGGAGACATTTTACTTGATATTATGATACCAAACGAAAATGAAATTAATATTGAGCATCAGGAAGAGACAACTAAAGTTCTTGGGACATGCAACGAGGAAGGAGGACTTGGAGAAACTGATACTAACAGGTCAGATAGATGGCAAAACAAACAGAGGAAAGCAGCGGATAACATATTTAAAAGGCCTGGATGACAGAACGGGGACTGAGAGACGTTACAGGAGAAAGCGTGCTAAGAGCCACCAGGGATAGGGAGACGTGGAAGGCCATGATCGCATACGACCTGAAGGGATAAGGGACATAAAAGAAGAACATGATACCAAAAATCATTAGGGTACTTGTTTATGTTGCCATTACGTCGCAGAGATAAATCATAGGACCGACTGACGCGATAACTTTATAATTGTATGGACACATTAACTGTGAATGACAGAAATTTCCGTCATTGCAATATTTTATAGGCTCGATACGACTGATAGAAATATCTACTGCAACTAATTAGTAAGTATCTATACCTCATAATGACGAATTAATTTAACTTTTAATATGATTAACCAAATTTAGTATTTTTATTTATTTTTAATCGTTTCGGTACCGCCACTGATGCGCATGGGGCTATATAAAAGTTTAGACAAGAGGAGAGTAAAGAGAAAAACGGACCAGTTACAAGGGGTGTCAGAGAAAGGGCAAGAGAAGGATGGAAACATGGGTGTGAAGACAGTTGCGAAGGTAGAGAGAAAGGCAAGAACAAGATATACAGGGTGATGTAGAAAGAACTGGAGTCAAGTGGTTAGTAGGTGAGTATTGACATTGCATTTAAATTCTTGGAGGTTGTAGCCGTCAGGAAAGCAAGTATACGGAAGGGAGTTCCACAAGCGGGAAGTGCGAGAAAAGAAGTTGATGGAGGAGAATTGTCTGCTGCATTTGGTTGATCTAACTGTAAATTGGTGGGACCTTGTTGCCAGTCTGCGTAAATTCTTGTGTGGGGGCACTAGTGACTTAAGTTTGTCGGAGCAGAAGCCATGAATATATTTGTAGAATAGACAGAGGGAAGCCACATCCCGCCGGTGAGAAAGTGGCTGGAGTCGAGCTGCCAAATCGGGTCCTATCAGGTTACATATTCTCCTTTGGAGCCTGTCGAGAACACTGAGATGAACAGCTGGAGCGACTGACCATATATGACAGCAGTATTCCATGAACAGACAGACGGTTGATCTGTGTATGTGCAAGATGGATTCAGGCGTAAAAAACTTCCTGGCCCGACACAGTGACCCAACCTTCCTAGCAGTGGATTTAGCTATTGACTCACTCGAGATCGGAAGATAGGGTGAGGCCGAGGAGGCGCAATATATTGCTTTCAGGGAGACTCGCTTGGTCCATAAT
Source organism: Ascarosepion bandense (assembly GCA_037127315.1). Classification (NCBI taxonomy): domain Eukaryota; kingdom Metazoa; phylum Mollusca; class Cephalopoda; order Sepiida; family Sepiidae; genus Ascarosepion; species Ascarosepion bandense. The sequence goes on from JBBBDQ010001521.1 coordinate 2,555,323, forward strand.
TGGGCCATTAATTCCCACCACCAAAAAAAGTTATTAATCTGTTATAACTTCGTCAAAGATTTTTTTTTTGTTTTGTTTCCACAACCTTACGTCAACAAAATCAAAATGCGACTAAACAGTAGACTGTTTTGTTCTAAGATGCGGACATAAAATAAACATTTAAAGAAAAAAATATATATTAAAATGTTTTATAGAATTCAATAAATTTTAGGCCGAGTAACGTTAATTAGGATATTATTTCATCAGCGTTACTAGTAATTGTCATTTGACATTACGGGTTATATACTACCGGCCATAATTATTAGGCTACCCCAGTGTTCAAAAAATGATGTATTTCATATTATTTTTTAGTATTTATTGCCAAGTGAATAATTATAAATAAAAATAGACAGGCAGACAACTAGGTTGCTACCCATGGTCAACCCTAACCGACGGAGGCCTCCTACTAGTGTATGTGTGCATGTAAAGCAGAACTTTTAAAAATGCGTCTAGTTTAAAGAGCCAAATCAGTTCAGGACACAACTGAATCATATGTTTTCTTTGTAAGAAACCAGTTTGTAGATCAGGGTTTCGGCTTGTTTTGTTTTACGGCTTATCAACCTCAATAGGTCATTTATGCCGACAAGATATTTACAATAGATTCGTATGAATAGAATATGTATTCTTTGTAAGAAATCAGTTTGTAGATCAGGTTTTAGGCTTCTCTTGTTTTACGGCTTATCAACCTCAATGGTTTATTTAATGTCGACAAGATTTTTACAATAGACTAGTATGAATAGAATGTGTATTTTTTGTAAGAAATTAGTTTGTAGATCAGTGTTTGGTCTTGTTTTACTTTAAGGCATATCTAACTAAAATGGGTTATTTAATTCCAACAAGATTTTTTCCAATAGATTCGTATGAATAGAATATGTATTCTTTGTAAGAAATCAGTTTGTAGATCAGGATTTGGGCTTGTTTTGTTTTACGGTTTATCAACCTTAATGGGTTATTTAATGCCGTCAAATTTTTTTTTTTGCTGGTTTGTATTTTTTTTTCTAAAAGTAGATTGTAGGTAATCTATTTTCTTTCAAAAAATGTATTCCTAGAATTTTTACTATAAAAGTCCATTTTTATACATTCATAGTGTTTTGACCCCAGTTTGGGGATAATTGTTTGTCCATAGATAGGACCCTAACAGATGCTAGCAACCCGGGTCAAAGTGTACCTACGAACAACAGCATTAGGTGGTTCCATGCTCCTCACAATCTCTTAATCAGATGCCTTGCAGCCAAATGTAGTTTATTGTCATGCGCAGGACAACAGAAATGTAGACTGAAATTACTTTGTTCTGAAAATAATTGTTTCATTATGTTTCACTGCGATATTTTTTATTACATTTCGGAATCATGAAAGCTTGATAGCAACATCAGACGTCAGACGCTTACTGCATCTTTTTTCAGGGAGAAAATTTAAGGATGGGTTGAGATTCTTGTGTTCAAACGAATGGAAGGTTTGGCGGCAACAAGCAGCTCCGTATCATGCAGTGTTTCGTTGCTGGTTCATACAAACCTTTATTGTGGCAATGGATCGGCGACCGAAACGTGTCACACGGTTGCTAGAGCAAATGGCCATATAGCACCGACGGACTGGGGACGAATGAGTTTTGCTTCGTTCTTTATTCGATTGCGTGGGCACTAGGTATTCCGAATTTGTGCTCCTACGGACCTGAAGGAGGAATACACGTGGGTGCGATTAAAAAGCAGCTGTATAAATAAATAAATAACCAGAGGGTAAAGAAAAAAATCGTTAGAGTTCTGCTTATAATTAAAACCTTCACCATTTTTTTTTTATAATTATATCGCCCCAAACAAGGCAATTTACTGCCACTGGTGCGCAGGGGGTTTATAGAAGGAAAGTTGTGAGAAAAAGTGACAGGTTATAGGGGATGTCAGGAAGTGGGTAACAGAAGAATGAGAATATTGATGAGAGTAGAGTGGACGGAGAAAGGAGCATGAGAGAGAGGATGCAGGTTAGTGAGATAGGAATTGTTAGGGCTAACAGTTTCTACTTATAATTAAAGCGTTCATGAAATTGATGGGCCTAACAATGTCTGCTCATAAAAAACCTTCTCAAAATTTTTAGGTCTAACAATTTCTGCTTATAATTAAAGCGGTTAGGAAACTGATAGGAGTTAATAATTTCTACCTATAATTAAAACCTCCATGAAATTGATGGAGCTAACAATGTCCGCTTATAACTAAAAACTTCGCCAAATTGATAAGGCTAACAATTTCGGCTTATAATTAAAACCATCAGCAAATTGATTTTACTTACAATTTCCACTTATAATTAAAACATTTACTAACTTAATTAAAAGCACAAAATGTTAGCCCTATTAAAATCTTCATCATAGAGTACTGCTGCCATTTATGGCCAGGCGCTCCTGCCGTTCACCTCAGTGTTCTCGACAGGCTCCAAAGGAGAGTCAGTAACGTGATAGGTGCTGACTTGGCAGCTCGACTTCAGCCACTCCCTTTGTCTGTTCTATAAGTACTTTCATGGCTTCTGCTCAGACGAACTCAAGTCACTGGTGCCTCCTCAACAGGTGTTTGCTCGTGCAACCAGATTGGCAACTGGGTCCCACCCTTTCACTGTTAGGTTAGCCAAATGCAGACGACAATTTTACTCCTGCAGCTTCTTCTCTCTCACTTCCCGCCTGTGGAACTCGCTCCCATATTCTTGCTTTCCTGACGGCTACAACCTCCAGAAGTTTAAATGCAATGTCAATACTCACCTACTAACCACTTGACTCTAGCCCTTCCCCCACTCCGTATATCCCTCCCTTTCTCTCCTAGCTTGAAACTGTCATCTCACCTGCATTCTCATCTTTCTATTGCTTTTTTCTAATTGGTTTGTACTCCTCTTCTCTCTCTTCTAATTAATTTTCTTGCAGTTATGTAGCCCCCCGCACATCAGTGGCATTTCCGTCTTGCTCGGGGTGAAATGATTAAAAAAAAAATTGAAAGGAGATAACAATTTCTGTTTATAATTAAAACTTTCACAAAATCCATAGGGCTAATAAATTCTGTTTATGATTTAAACCTTCAGCAAATAGATAGGGCATACACTTACAGGTATTTTATAGGGGTAATCTTGGCTGTTATAAAAACTGAAGTTGTTTTAATGTTATAATTACGTTTATTAAGATAGTTCAGTCAGTTATGTGCCATACGTGATAAACGCTTTGGCCGATCATGTCTCTCTCGAGACATGACTGACTGGGCAGAAGATTATGCCGGGTTAGGATGCCATTTCTTTCTGCAATAGACTGGTTGCCAACCAATGCTATAGAACCCAAACTTTTTTATTATTTAACCCATAACTGGGGGGAAAAGATGGGTTAATACCTTTGCGTGTAAGTGAATGCAAGGAATTCAACTGGAATTAGAACTCGGCACCCCGATTTGTCGTTCCGAGTCGATATCCACTGCACCACAATGCACATCCTATCAAGATGGTAAACAAGAAAAAATTCAAGGAGGTTATTTGTTACCGTGTCCCTTTTGGACGTGGATGATCACGAGCCTTCACAAATTCTTGTTTTCCCTATCGTATCATTCCTTTCTTGTCCGAAGTAATGTCTGTCTCTTTGCGATTCATTCCACTCCAGGGTTTGTTCATTGACACAAGCTCATCAGGTTGGGTTCGCGATGATTCTCTTTGCTTCACTTGTCTACACCATATCCCATAAGTATCAAATTCTCTAAACCCTCTTTCATCATACAACGACACATAAATTCTAAGTATAAATATCCTTTTTTGTATCGTTTCTCTATTGATAATTACTTTGTTGTTCTGTGGTGAACACGGTCCTAGACGAAGCAAGAAGCTTAGGGTGGCCAGCCTCTTTTGTAACCGCAGAACGGGTGCTAGACGAGGCAAGCAACATGGCGGCGAAACCTGGAGTGACAATGCGCGTGCGCGGGAGAACCGAAAATGAGGCTCACGCGTATGCAAATCGTGGTCGACCATAGAGAGATAAATGGAGAACCAATTTGACAGTCGGGGTTGAATTTTGAGTTGCTGAAGGAGACTGTTCGTTGGCGCGCGTGAAGAAGGTGAAGAAGAGGAAGAACTTTGTTCCTACACATAATACTCTACAAACACTTGTTTATATGTTTCTTTTGCAGTAAAGGGTACAAATAGTACAGTAGGGTCAGTTGGGCACCGTCTGTGTGAAAAGTAGCACCATGAGACAATTCAGTGCGCCAGAAATTTGAAAATGACACGCTGTACCGCTTGGCATTCGCACAGGAAGCTTCATTACGAATATTTGGGTATTTGTCTATTTTTCTGAGATGGTAGTATTTACATTATTTACTTTGTTCGGACTGTTTTCCTCATCTTTATTGCCATGTTTACGACGTTTTATGCTCCGGCCTTCTCCAGGTGCTAAGAATTTCGAACCGAACTCTTGATTTCGATCACTGGTGTATATCATTCTCATTCCATGTGCCATGCCTCTTCCGGATGCCATGTAGTTATCTCCCTTTAACTTCAACTCTCTAAGTTAAAAACCTAAATAAATAGGTTATAAGTCCCAGAAATTCATACGCCAATGTCCTCAACAACACAGCTCAGTAGATATAGGTATTGCTTGGTGACTTGAGCCAAAAGTTGTGAGTTCAACACCTGGCTACAGCACGGCAATAAAGATAAAGACAACAGTCAGAACAATGTAAATACTATGAATTTAACTGTGATTACGAAGGTGTTTAAAGTGATCGCGAGTAATGGCGACGTTATGTCTCCATTCATCTTCCCTCAACACGGAGGCCTACATCAAGTGCCTTGAGGAGAGAGTGCTGCCCTAGGTCAAGAAGGTGGATACTGAAAGACCTTATGACTGAACCATACTATGGAAGCAAGAGAACCCAGTCATGACTGTCAAACAATTTCTGAAACCACATTCCCCTTTACATCTGGCCACTTAACTCCTTAGACTGCAATCGCGTTGACTGTTTTGTGCGGGGTGCGGTTGAACGAGAGACAAACAAAACTCCTTGTAATAAACTGAAGGCAAGGATGATTGCAGCATTCACCAAGTTAAACAAAGAAACCGCCCAGAAGAGATGCCGAAGACCTGTGAAGACCGTGGTCGAAGCCAATGGCTAATTTATCTAAATCTAATCAAATCTAAATCTAAATCTAATTTAATCTAAATCTATCTAATCTAATCTAATCTAATCTAAACTTATTTATAAATGGAACTTTGTCTCTGTGTGCGTGTCTCCGTTACCTATAGACTTCGAAACGGCTTAACCAATTTTCTTGAAAATTTACACAGTTATACTATAAGCGTCTGCGAGTGTTCTTAGTTAGGTTTGTGTCGAGGTACCCCCGATAAATATCGAAAATCGATAACCGAAAAAATCGGGTTGTAGAAGGAGTGGTCCGATTTTAATCAAATTTGATACACTCATAGACAAAAAACATCAGAAACGATATTCAGAAGTTTCAAGGTTGCAGTTCTTACAATAGTGCAGAAAATCGATAATATATATATATATAAGGCAAGATGTTTGTGCGTGTGTCTGTTTATCTGCCTGTATGTTTGTATTTTTTTTCAGCCCTATTATTTTAACTTTTGCTTCGGGTTTGGCTCTAAGTAGATATAATTGTAGTTCTTAGTCTCAGCCATGAAACCATTTACTCAGAGGACTTATTTAGCATTCAAAATTCAGTTTACGACGAAAAAAACTTATTTGATATCGATACCAGTAAATCAAAATTTGACTTACATCCATTCAGTTTTCTTTCCGTCTACGGTTTCACTTTAACTGGAAACAACGATTGCTTTTTAGTCTTTCGTGCCAACGTCCAAAGAGTCTGAGCTCCAGGACCATGGATTAGTTTTAAAGCTTTCATTACACCAGAGCAACGCCGGGCTATACTGCTAGTTAAATATATTTACTCTTTAGCATTTCTAGATAATTTTGTGCAATTTTGGTAAATATGTCTATTAAAATGAGATGCTTGTGTTCTTTTCACTTTTGCATAATTTAGATGACAATTTATCCATCGTACCCTGTATAAATACCCTTACGCACAAACACCCTTGGGAAAGGTATTAATTCGTCTCTTCCGTACAGTTATGGGTTAAATGATAAGACAGATTGGGTTCTATAGTCTTGGCTAGCAACCAGTCTACCGCAGAAAGCAATAGCAACCTACTGCGTGATAATCTTCTGTCCGGTCTGTCATGTCTCTTTCGAGACATGATCGGCCAAAGCGTGTATCACGTATGGCGCTTAACTGACTGACTGATGTGTTAAAATGAGATGTCAGTGTTATTTTCTTTTTTGCTTCAGTTAGACGACAATTTCTCTGCCGCACCCTGTATATTCAACATTCTTCTGCTGAGCGTCGTTGTTTAATTGACACATTTTATCCGGTGTAGGCGACGTCGAACGACCTGGGTATGCTAGAGATTTTAATAAAGGAAATCTAGACCGTCCAGTCACGAAACAATTCACAATAAAGCAAGGATCAATTACTGCATATTTCATTGGTGGGGAGATTTTGAACGATCCTCCGGGTGGTTAATTTCTCAAATTCTGGTCAAATACTAAAATGTTGGGGATATTATTGATAGAGGGGTATGTAAAGTAGATAGATATAAACAGGCTGAGATAGATAGATAGATAGATATAAACAGGCTGAGATAGATAGATAGATAGATATAAACAGGCTGAGATAGATAGATAGATAGATATAAACAGGCTGAGATAGATAGATAGATAGATATAAACAGGCTGAGATAGATAGATAGATAGATATAAACAGGCTGAGATAGATAGATAGATAGATATAAACAGGCTGAGATAGATAGATAGATAGATATAAACAGGCTGAGATAGATAGATAGATAGATATAAACAGGCTGAGATAGATAGATAGATAGATATAAACAGGCTGAGATAGATAGATAGATAGATATAAACAGGCTGAGATAGATAGATAGATAGATATAAACAGGCTGAGATAGATAGATAGATAGATATAAACAGGCTGAGATAGATAGATAGATAGATATAAACAGGCTGAGATAGATAGATAGATAGATATAAACAGGCTGAGATAGATAGATAGATAGATATAAACAGGCTGAGATAGATAGATAGATAGATATAAACAGGCTGAGATAGATAGATAGATAGATATAAACAGGCTGAGATAGATAGATAGATAGATATAAACAGGCTGAGATAGATAGATAGATAGATATAAACAGGCTGAGATAGATAGATAGATAGATATAAACAGGCTGAGATAGATAGATAGATAGATATAAACAGGCTGAGATAGATAGATAGATAGATATAAACAGGCTGAAATAGATAGATAGATAGATATAAACAGGCTGAGATAGATAGATAGATAGATATAAACAGGCTGAGATAGATAGATAGATAGATATAAACAGGCTGAGATAGATAGATAGATAGATATAAACAGGCTGAGATAGATAGATAGATAGATATAAACAGGCTGAGATAGATAGATAGATAGATATAAATAGGCTGAGATAGATAGATAGATAGATATAAACAGGCTGAGATAGATAGATAGATAGATAGATATAAACAGGCTGAGATAGATAGATAGATAGATATAAACAGGCTGAGATAGATAGATAGATAGATATAAACAGGCTGAGATAGATAGATAGATAGATATAAACAGGCTGAGATAGATAGATAGATAGATATAAACAGGCTGAGATAGATAGATAGATAGATATAAACAGGCTGAGATAGATAGATAGATAGATATAAACAGGCTGAGATAGATAGATAGATAGATATAAACAGGCTGAGATAGATAGATAGATAGATATAAACAGGCTGAGATAGATAGATAGATAGATATAAACAGGCTGAGATAGATAGATAGATAGATATAAACAGGCTGAGATAGATAGATAGATAGATATATAAAGCAGAGCTGAGATAGATAGATAGATAGATATAAACAGGCTGAGATAGATAGATAGATAGATATAAACAGGCTGAGATAGATAGATAGATAGATATAAACAGGCTGAGATAGATAGATAGATAGATATAAACAGGCTGAGATAGATAGATAGATAGATATAAACAGGCTGAGATAGATAGATAGATAGATATAAACAGGCTGAGATAGATAGATAGATAGATATAAACAGGCTGAGATAGATAGATAGATAGATATAAACAGGCTGAGATAGATAGATAGATAGATATAAACAGGCTGAGATAGATAGATAGATAGATATAAACAGGCTGAGATAGATAGATAGATAGATATAAACAGGCTGAGATAGATAGATAGATAGATATAAACAGGCTGAGATAGATAGATAGATAGATATAAACAGGCTGAGATAGATAGATAGATAGATATAAACAGGCTGAGATAGATAGATAGATAGATATAAACAGGCTGAGATAGATAGATAGATAGATATAAACAGGCTGAGATAGATAGATAGATAGATATAAACAGGCTGAGATAGATAGATAGATAGATATAAACAGGCTGAGATAGATAGATAGATAGATATAAACAGGCTGAGATAGATAGATAGATAGATATAAACAGGCTGAGATAGATAGATAGATAGATATAAACAGGCTGAGATAGATAGATAGATAGATATAAACAGGCTGAGATAGATAGATAGATAGATATAAACAGGCTGAGATAGATAGATAGATAGATATAAACAGGCTGAGATAGATAGATAGATATAAACAGGCTGAGATAGATAGAGATATAAACAGGCTGAGATAGATAGAGAGATATAAACAGGCTGAGATAGATAGAGAGATATAAACAGGCTGAGATAGATAGAGAGATATAAACAGGCTGAGATAGATAGAGATATAAACAGGCTGAGATAGATAGAGAGATATAAACAGGCTGAGATAGATAGAAGATAAACAGGCTGAGATAGATAGAGAGAGAGATATAAACAGGCTGAGATAGATAGAGAGATATAAACAGGCTGAGATAGATAGAGAGATATAAACAGGCTGAGATAGATAGAGAGAGAGATAGATAGAGAGATAGATAGATAGAGAGATAGATAGAGAGATAGATAGATAGATAGAGAGATAGATAGAGATAGAGAGATAGATAGATAGATAGATAGATAGATAGATAGATAGATAGATAGATAGATAGATAGATAGATAGAATGAAAATATACAAACAATTAGAGCCGAGGTCAACAAATGTGTGATATTTCCAATCCCGCATCGAATCAACGTTTGTTCGACTTTTTATTTGAGGCCAGCAGACTACCGTCAATGTTGTGGATGGAGTTGTCATCTCAAGATGGTTGCCATCTACGCATTTGTAGATATTTTTACAACCTGAGTATTGCAGATGTTACAAATTCTAGACTGGCTGCAGTGGGGCATTGTTTTACTTTAATGTCATTGAAGAGAACAGGCGATGATACATTTAAGATTTCATTTGAGATATACAACCAGTTCGATGAGGTATAACACAAGCAAACGTTATAATGCATAATTCACCATATGGCGGACGATACGAAACTCATAATGAGAGGAAAACTAAAGATAAATAGAGAGGAGAGACTTTACGAAAAGGGAGAAAGAGGAAGAGAAAGACAGTGAGAAAGAAATAAGGAGTGAAAGAAAAGGAGAAAGAAATAATAATATTTACGAGAAAGAGGAAGAGAGAGAGAGAAAGAAATAGGAATATAGAAAGAAAAAAAAATCATAATTACGAAAAGAGAAAAAAAGAGCGGGTTAGAAAGAGAGAGATCGTCATAGTTACGAGAGGAAGAGAAAAAAGAAAGAAAGAATGATAATTACGAGTGAAGCAAAAAGAAAGAGGAAGTGGGAGAAAGTGGAAAAGAGAGAAAGAGGGAGAGAAAAGGAGAGAGAAAGGAATAATGATTATGAAAAAAGAGGAAGGGAAAGAATGAGAAATGAGAAGCGGAAGAGGACAAGAAAAAAGGTGAGCATAGAAAGAGAGAAAGAAATAATGATAATTACGAGAGAACAAAAAAGAGAGGAAGAGAAAGAAAGTGAAAGAGGGAGAGAGAGAGAGAGAGGAATAAAAAGAAAGAGAGAAAGTAGAAGAGAAATAATGATATCCACGAAGGAAATGAGTAAATGTGAGAGTTTTATGATCATGAAAATAGAAATTGATTTTATTTTTTTACGACTTAACCCTCTGTGTCCAAACATATAAGGTGTTCCATTAAGGCAGCAGTGGATATCGGCTAGGAAAGGGAAATTGGTGAGCCGAGTTCGAATTCCAGTTGAATACCCTGCATTCACTTAAGCACTGGAACCCTTGGGAAAGGTATTAATCCATCCCTTCCCTCCAGTTATGGGTCAAATAACAGGATAGGACTTGGGGACCCTGCCCTTAAAAACAAACCCCAATGAATCTTGATACTCAAAAAGAAAAATAGTACTAGACACGAAACTTATATAAAAAACAATAAATTGTTGAAAGAAAAAGGTATTACCAGCAATAAATGAATAAAATTTAGTTGGCAATAAATGAGCCACCGAGATTGATATGCCATAAAACAAAACAACCAACCAACCATTAAGGCAGATCAAAGTTAGCAGTAAATAAAATAGTGTTATTGGTAAAATTTTATTGATTTACTATTGGATCAGGTTATTTGAGTCACAGCAAAGATGTTTGCCGAGTATTTGGCGGCACACGTTAATGTTTGGTGTGCACTTTTTGCTAGAAGAATCATTGGGCCTTATTTATTCGAAAATGAATTCTGTTATGGTGACAGGCGAACAACACCGTGCATTGATAACCAACTTTTATGGCCTGAATTGAATACTATGGATGTCGAAGATTTGTGGTTCCATATGCCACACAGCCTAGGCAAAAATGGCTGTTTGAAATGAGAAGTTCTCAGGTCGTATCATCTCTCGAAACAGTGACACCAATTGGCCAACAAGATCGTGCGACTTGACACCTTTAAATTTCTTTCTTTGGAGTCATTACTTTTCACGCTAAGACTTAAATAACATGATTTAATAGTGAAATCAGTAAAATTTCATTAATAACACCGTTTTATTTACTCCTAACTTCGATACATTCAATGAAACACTTTATATTTTAGATTGTAAATGTATTTTCATTTTAGTGAGTTAATATTGCTCTAACAGTTGTTTGAGAATAATAATTGCCACAAGTAATACATAGGAGAAACCTCAAGGAATTTAAATTAAGGATCTATGAACACAAAAGTAATCTTTTAGAAGACAATAGACAAAAAGAATTAGTGGCTCATCATAATGAAAACAATTTTCGCTTAAAAAAATGATACTCTGATTAAAACAGAAAGCAATTTACAGAGAAGAAAATATATTTGTCTCAATTAGTTCTCAGTCTGTATATATCTAAATCTGTTCATATCTGTCTGTTCAGACAGACAGCTATCTATTCAGACGGCTAGCACGCTGTCTAGCTAGCTAGATAGATAGATATTTGTCTATCTATCCAAATCTGTTCATATTTATCTACTTTTCATACCTATTAATAATATCCCCCAAATTCTAGTATTTGATCAGAAGTTGAGAAATTAACTACTCCGAGAATCGTTTAAAAGTCTTCTTTCCTTCTTGTTTGATGGGCATCAATGAAAGCTAAGGGTAATTGATCCTTGCTTTAATGTGAATAGTTTCGTGGCTGGGCGGTCTAGATTTCCTTTATTAAAATCTCTAGCATACCCAGGCCGTTCGACGTCGCCTACACCGGATAAAATGTGTCAATTAAACAACGACGCTCAACAGAAAAATGTTGAATATACAGGGCACGGTGGACAAATTTACGTCTAACTTCTTATAACATTTAACCTTTCTTGACATAATATCTCAGTATGGCATCTCTATATCTATGAAAGTGACGAGGGTGGACGTTGTGTAAGTATTTGTTTGTTCGATAGATTCGAATTAGCGTCTGCATTTTGGGGTCTAACTCGACGGGAGTTGCGCTCAGATGTAGATGAAAATTTTAGAACGCTAACAACACCTTGAATTTTTTCAGAAAGCCAAATTTAGGGGTAGAAAAATATATATTATCAGCCCACAAAGTCAGGGATCAGTTTATGTATTGATTATGATATAGAATTGATCACCCCACTATATATTATCTATATGTTGCCACCCCCTCCTACCCCAATCCAACAGAGATATTCTACATTGTTATCTATAAAAGTGACGAGGGTGGACGTTGTGTAAGTATTTGCTATGTAAATTCATCATATGTTTTTTATTCTTATTATTCCTTAAACTACCCGAGTGAAACCGGGCTAAACTGCTAGTTTGTATAAATTATAATGATCATAGAAAAAAAATCAAAAAAGAAACTAAATGCAATCAGCTTTACTAAAAAAAACTGTCAGCAAACCCTCTACTTTGTCGCATTAACGTAAACGTCACCTGGAGTTACGCTTCTGCAAGGCTATGCCCAATCCGACAACACGCTAGCTATCGACCGCGTATCACGCTTGCCCCTTGAGTGGTCGCTGCGTACATTACGATTCTACAAGGATTTGAACACCCGCTAGCCGTCGACCTCGTATCACGTTTACGCAATGGTACGATCGCTGCACCAGCTTACCTTTTCATAACGATATATTTTCCGACACATTTTTTTCTCTGTCTTGGAAGGAGATCGGTATTGGAAAAAAGAAACCACTGTATTCAAATATTCAAAGTTAAATACAGTGCGAAAGTAGTATTACCAAACAAGTAGTTTGAAAAACTATTTATGGAAACGAGACCAAGCGGGATACTCGAAATCTTAAAAGAAATCAGAATGTACACAAAAATATGACTCGTTGAACAGGATGTGCGTTGTTGTTCAGTGGATATCGACTCCGAAAGACAACTCAAGGTGCCGAGTTCGAATTCCAGTTGAATTCCTTGGATTCACTTACGCACAAATACCCTTGGGAAAGCTATTAATCCGACTCTTCCCTCCACTTATCCAGTTAAATAATAGGACAGATTGTGTCTTGGTAACCAGTCTACCGCAAAAAGCAATGGCAACCTACTGTATGATAATCTTCTGCCCAGTCAGTTATGTCTCTTTCCAGACATGATCGCCCAAAGCGTGTATCACGTATTGCACTTAACTGACTTACTGAATAAGATTTTACACGCATATAGATATATGTATTTCTACCAACCTGCTATATATTCCAAAACTTGTTTCTACTGAATGTGCGTTTGCAAATCTTGTATGTGTAATATATATATATATATACATACAATGTATGTAGGTCTGGATTTGGCTTCAAATGACCCATGGTGGTTGGTATGCCATAAAATCTAAACATCCAAATTAAATATATACATTTTTATAAAATATTTTATTAATTTAAAATGTGTTGAATATATAAATTTGTTAGATGTATGAATTTGTTTAAATATATAAGCCTGTTGTATATATATATATATATTAATTTGTTAAATATAAAAACTTCTTTAAATTATTCTTAACTTTTTGTTCGATTTTTAATAATTTGATTCGGCGTTAAATGACTCAAGATGGGTTGATACGCCGTAAAACAAAACAACCAACCAACTGTATTCAAAATCAACCTGAAAAAGAGACGGGCTCCACCGGACAGTGTTGCCTGAGTTACATCCACTGATACAATAGATGCAATAGAGGTTTAGAGTAGTCGTTTGCCGGTGAAAGAGATACTTATGTAATTGACAGGAATGTCAATGGTAAGTGGTGATTTTCTAAGTACTGCTTAGATGTGGCACAAGGTCGAAAATATGGGGTACCCAGTGAGGATTGAAATCAGGTGTAATAGGTTCTAATGAGACAAGCTTGTTAACCATTACACCAGGTCGAGGTGACCAATGTCAATGGTAAGAGAGAGGATTGAGACGATGATTTTCAAAGCCACCCTGACAAAGAGTAACTTCTCTTTTTCTCTCTCTTTTCGTACTAAATTTGTGAGTTATCTTGATCTAATTTACAGCTTTATCTTCTGGTGTTGATTGTTGACGCTGAGTGGTACGGACAGCCCCAACCTTCACGAGAGTGAATTGTGAAAAAAGAAAAAAATAATTACTGGAAGGAAAATACTTTTTAGGTAGAAAAAAGCCTTTTTCCGGTTTGCACTTACATAACTGGCGATGGCATAAATCAACAAAAAGGAGTAAAAGCGAATAACCGAAATTATATATATGTATATATTTCTGGGGGTGACATCACTTCCGGTTGAAACGCTTCCACGTTTCCTTTGATCAATCCCTCGAACCTAACAATGATAAACTGTTTTAGCTAATAAAGACGTAGTGAGATCTCTCTCTCTCTCTCTATATATATATATATCAGTATAGCCCGGCGTTGTTCGGGTGTAATGAAAGCTTTAAAACTAATCCATGGTCCTGGAGCTCAGACTCTTTAGACGTTGGCACAAAAGACTAAAAAGTTTACAGTTAAAGCGAAACCGTAGACTGAAAGAAAAATGAATGGATGTAAATCAAATTTTGATTTCCTGGTATCTATTTATATATATATATATATATATATATATATATATATATATATATATTATCGATTTTCTGCACTATTTTAAGAACTGCAACCTTGAAACTTCTGAATATTCTTTCTTATGTCTTTGTCTATGAGTGTATCAAATTTGATTAAAATCGGACCACTCCTTCTATAACCCGATTTTTTTCGATTATCGATTTTCGATATTTATCGGGGGTACCTCGACTCAAAACCTAGCTAAAAACACTTATAGTACAACTGTGTAAATTTTCAAGAAAATCGGTTCAGCCGTTTCGGAGTCTATCGGTAACGGATACACACACACAGACACACAAAGTTTCATTTATAAATAAGTTTATATATATATATATATATATATATATATATATATATATATATATATATACACACTACCAGCCATGATTATTAGGCCACCCCAGTCTTAAAAAAAAAAATGATGTATTTCATACTAATTTTTTTCGTATTTATTTCCAATTGGATAATTCTAAATGAAAATAGAATGGTTCTTTTGTTATTATTAGTTTGCAAAATTTTACAAGGCAGCCAGGAAGACTTTGCTTCGGCCAGCCAATAAGAAGAAGAGACTAGCATAGGGAAGAGAGCACAAAAACTGGACACCTGAACAGTTCATTTGATGCACATATTGTGCAGTATTAACAAAGGCACGTCAGATTTTATGACGGTTTCTTCACCCAAGGGATATCAACTAAATATAAGATTTAAGTGATGATGATGGGGATATGTATATCACAATCATATATATATATATATATATACTATCGGCCATAATTATTAGGCAACCTAATTTCATATTATTTTTAGTATTTATTGCCAAGTGAATAATTGTAAATGAAAATAGAATGGTTCTTTTGTTAATATTGCACAATAGCATGTTCATCAAATGAATTTATAAATATTTAATAATTACCTATATTGCAGTTTCATTAATGAAAGAATGAAGAACATTTAAGGTGGTTCGGACGAGTTCATCTTTGCCTTGTAAACTTTTGCAAAGTAATAATACGTTTTTAAAGCAAAATGATACAAAAATACACTTTTAGATCATTTTGCTTTAAAAATGTATTTTTGGATCAGTTTGCTTTAAAAATGCATTTTTGGATCGGTTTGCTTTAAAAATGCATTTTTGGATCGGTTTGCTTTAAAAATTTGCATTTTTGGTTTCAAAAAGTTTGCTTTAAAAATGTATTTTTGGATCAGTTTGCTTTAAAAATGTATTTTTGGATCAGTTTGCTTTAAAAATGTATTTTTGGATCAGTTTGCTTTAAAAATGTATTTTTGGATCAGTTTGCTTTAAAAATGTATTTTTGGATCAGTTTGCTTTAAAAATGTATTTTTCATCATTTTGCTTTAAAAATGTATTTTTCATCATTTTGATTAAAAAATGTATTTTTGATCAATTTACTTTAAAAATGTATTTTTTGATAATTTTATTATAAATAGATATTATGGGTATTTTTACTATATTTTTTATGTTTTCATAATGGTTCACTATTCGCCCATAGCTGGGACCTTAATCTCAGAACAGCAGCAACAATCAAGGTGTTTTCATGCTCGTTATTACTTCGAATCTCCCGATCGGAAGCCTTGCTGCAGGATGTAGTTTATCGTCATACCCAGTACTACTTTAATTCATACCCCGCATCTTCGTCTGTACTTATTGTATAAAAATACACACACATGAACATAATATTTTTAATTTATTTATCCATTAAGATTAGACAGTGTTAAATAAGGAGTGGCTTTTTGTTAATAACAATCGAGATATTTATTACATTTTTCACGTTTTTTTTAAAAGGAATGTGTTTCAACAGTCGTAATTTCATTATTTTTTATTAAATTATCCATGATCTTAAATGTGTCATTCAAATCCTGCTAAATGACATTTTCGTAACAAAATTTCTCATAAATAATCAGGCTGGTATATATATATAAACATGTTACGGAAATTAACGAATTTTAACGAAACTTGGTTATAAGCAACCGACAATTTGCAATGAATTATTTTGAACATTATTTTTACCGATACCCGTATTTAAGTAGATATTCTGTTTTTAATTAAACAGTATTTTTATATTTATATCTACCGGCCTGGTTATTTCACGATAAATTTTTATTGCGAAAATGTGTGCTATCCAGCAGGATTCGAACCTGCGACCCCTATTTACATAGGGGAAGCTACCATTTGATCTGGTACTGTCTTAACCACTCGACCATGAATAGCCTCTTGATCAGACGAGGCTTTTATCATGCTTATATAACACAAATAAATACGGGTATCGGTAAAATAATGTTCAAAATAATTCATTACAAATTGTCGGTTGCTTATAACCAAATTTCGTTAATTTCCGTAACATGTTTACATTTGTTGACATTTACGATACATTTCAGAGCAGATATGGTTTGTTTACGATAGATCGAAAATTGTGTTATATAAGCATGGTGCAATTTATATCGGCTTGGAACGACAAGTCGGAGAGCCGAGTTCAAATTCCAGTCGAATTCGTTGCATTCACTAACGCATAGTTACCCTTGAGAAAGGTATTAATCTGCCTCTTCTACTTCTAGCCATGGGTTAAATAACAGGACAGATTGGGTTTTTTTAGCCTTTAATCTTTTGAGTATATATCACGTCTGGCAATTAACTGACTGACAAAAAGGCAAGGGTTAGGGTGTGTATATATCTCTCTCTCCATATATATATATATATATATATATATATATATATATACGATTGAGCTTAAATTAAAAAAAAAACAGTTACCACTTCCGCAATTTATGCATTACTCTTCAGAAATGAATTGAGTTCTTTCGAGGACTGGCATATGTATACACCGCGTATATACAACACGCTAAAATTTTCCTTCTTTGATTCCATTAGGGGTTAGCGACTCCGACTGACACCGAATCGGTCGAGTTTCGATTCCGTCCAGAAGCAAGTGGATGTCTAGCCACACTGATGATCAGATTGAGCCTTGACACTTTCTAGGGAAGCATTTCTCCTTTAAGAATCGGTGAAATAACTTTGCTAAAATCGGGAATAATTCCGGCTTGATATTCCTAAGGGCAACCACTGGAATTTTGTCTGGGCTAGTAGCTTTCTCAGGGTCAAGGATTTTGGTAAGATTGTGCTTTTCTGTCATGGAAGATATGACCCCTGGACCATTTATAATAATGGACACAGTCGCTTTGCTACACTTAGCACAATTCCAGATTACTGGAATTCGAACTTGGTTTTTAGATTTCTCGTTCCGATACGATATCGACTGCACCACAACGCACATCCGCACTGTCATAACAAACACAATTTCTGCAACAAAATTATTCTTGCTCAACATTCAGGGTAAGGAGAGTAAGTTAAAAATTATCCCCAGATTGGTCCTAACATATCTTTAGGTTTGTCACACTGTCTTCTTGTCACGCGTTCCTATAGTTAATACTAGCAGTATAGTCCTGTGTTGTTCGGGTGTAATGAAAACTTCAAAACTAATCCATGGTCCTGGAGCTCAGACTCTTTAGACGTTGGCACGAAAGACTAAATAGCAATAGTTGTTTCCAGTTAAAGCGAAACCGTAGACTGAAAGAAAAATGAATGGATGCAAGTCAAATTTTGATTTCTTGATATCGATATCAAATAAGTTTTTTTTCGTCGTAAACTGAATTTTGATGGCTAAATAAGTCCTCTAAGTAAATGGTATCATGGCTGGGACTAAGAACTACAATAATACTTACTTAGAGACAAACCCGAAGCAAAAACTAAAATAAAAGGGCTGAAAAAAAAAAAATACAGACATACAGGCAGATAAACAGACACACAAACATCTTGCCTTATATATATATATATATATGTTATCGATTTTCTGCACAATTGTAAGAACTGCAGCCTTGAAACTTCTGAATATCGTTTCTTATGTCTTTGTCTATGAGTGTATCAAATTTGATTAAAATCGGACCACTCCTTCCATAACCCGATTTTTTCGATTATCGATTTTCGATATTTATCGGGGGTACCTCGACACAAAACCTAGCTAAGAACACTTGCAGACGCTTATAGAATAACTGTAAATTTTCAAGAAAATAAGTTCAGCCGTTTCGGAGTCTATAGGTAACCGACACACACACACACACACACACACACACACACACACACACACACACACACACACACAGGTCCATTTATAAATAAGTTTAGATCATTGTGTTCACTTAATCGCGCCATTTTATTTACTGCTGTCAGTGTAAATATTCTGCTAGCAATATGATGATTTTTTTTACTAGTATTTTTAAATATATACTTTAATATTCACAAGCAAGGCAGTACTGCCTCTAATGCGCCGGGAGAGGGAAGGCAGAAAAAAAAAAACAAAAAAAACAAAACGAAACAATAAAGGTGACGTTGAAAAAAATGGTAAGATAGAGGAGGGAGATGGAATATGACAATTGATGTTACATTTTCGAGATTATAGCTATCTTGGAACAGGAATAAAAAAAAAAGAAGTTCCACATACGGGAGGAACGAATAAAGAAACTGATAAAAAAGGATTGAGGATTCTTCTTCTATGTGCCCTGTCCCTTCAGGTGATAGGCGATCATGGCTTTCCACGTCTCTCTATCCCCTGGTGGCTCTTAGCACGCCTTCTCCTGTTACACCATGCAACCCTCGTTCCACCATCCACTATCTCAAGCCCATAAATCTAGAATATAAATATATAGAAACTAGCATGACCACGAAATGAGGGATCAGTTTATTTAGCAATTATAATATAGAATTGATCCCCCACTTTATATCCACATAATTTCTTATAAAATGTATATATTTATATATCTTCTTTTTCTATGTGCCCTGTCCCTTCAGAACGGAGGCGATCATGGCTTTCCACGTCTCCCTGTCCCTGGTGGCTCTTAGCACGCCTTCTCCTGTCACTTCACTCAACCCTCGTTCCCTCACCTACCTGATTAGGTTCTTCAAATATGTTATCCGTTGCTTTCCCCTGTCTCTTTTACCCTCTATCTGGCCTGTTAGTATCAGGTTCCCCAAGCACTCCTTCCTCATTGCATGTCCCAGGAACTCCAGCTGTCTCTTCCTGATGGTCAGTATCAATTTCCTTTTCGTTTACATCATTTCCAAAACCTCATCATTGATTACATACTCGATCCATGATATTCGCAGCATCCTTCTGTAGAACCACATTTCAGTTGCTTCAAGTTTTGCCTTCATACATTTGCCTAATATAATTTAAAAGCGCCATTTTACTTTCTTCTCTCATATTGAGAACTGTTTTAAATCAATGTTTTATTCTTCGTTCTTACTTTCTTCGTTGTTACTCATTTAGACACACACACACACACACACACACACACACACATATATATATATATATGTGTGCAAATTCTACTCTACCAGCTTCTTTTCTCGCACTTCCCGCCTGTGGAATTCCCTTCCATTTACTTGCTTTCCCGACAGCTACAATATCCAAGAATTTAAATGTAAAGTCAATAGTCACCTCTTATCTCATTAACCTGCATCCTCTCTCTCTCATGCTTCTTTCTCTGTCCACTCCACTCTCATCAGTATTCTCATCCTTCTTTTGCCCACTTCATGACACCCCCTATAACCTGTCACTCTTTCTCATAACTTTCCTCCTATGTAACCCCTGCAAAACAGTGGCAGTAAAATATCTTGCTTGGGCCGATATGATTATAAAGAAACAAACAAACAATAGATCCTAGCAGAAAAATTAAGTTAATCATACACTTCTCTAAATCTAGTACATCCGACTCAATTATTCGCAATGACTCTTCTCCCCCGGTTAGAGATTTGCAAAAAAAAAACAAAAAAACAACAACAATTTAGAAATTCAAGTGCCCTTTGGGAGATTGTATCTCCAACGAATTAAATAATATTTATGTTAGTCACACCACAAACTCGCTTTCACGACGCTTGCCACTACACTTGAACGATAATTCTAACATTTTTAGGCAAATTTTTCTAGTTGAAAACACAACTATACTTAAACATGAAAACAATAAACAAAAGCTAAAAATTCTCGAAGATAGATACATAAAACAGTTGAAACCTAACCTGAACAAGATAAACTATGAAATCTCCACAAATATCCCTAAATGCCTATAATTAATAACAGAAGCCATTGATTTATTCCAATGGCTTCCCATACTTAATATTTCCTGTTTTCACTCTCACTTGGTCATGTGTGACGTCACGAGCTGTGATGCGACATTCGCTTCCAGCGTCTTAAATGCACGAGTTTGTTGTTGCTTGGAAATCTTCCATGTAAACAAAAACAGTTTGTCATTATTGTTTGTCCGTGTTTATAATATATAATGTAATTTGACATCTTTGAAAATGACTTATGTAAGCCGAAAGCTTAGGTTGGATTATTAAAAAAATTATGTATCAATATTCAATATTGTAATTTTCTTTCTTCATTTAATGATAAAGCTTATCAGAGAATATGAAAAAAATTACATAAAATAGACAAAACTTGTCTATATTATTTAATGAAACATGCATTAATTTTATATATATATATATATATATATATATATAGCTTTATGCTGCACTGATGGGCAAAAGTGCTAAATGTCAAAGATTGTGCATGTGTATTTAGTAGATATAAAAAAGGAGACTGAAGTCAACACCAAGTGGCAACCGTTTGTTTCATGTTCGAACGTAATCATCAGTCAGTCAGTCAGTCAGTCAGTTAAGTTCCATACGTGATACACGCTTGGGCGATCACGTCTCGAAAGACACATGACTGACTGTGTAGAAGATTATCTCGCAGTAGGCTGGCATTACTTTCTGCGGTAGACTCGTTACCAACCAAATCTGTCCTGTTATTTAACCCATAACTGGAGGGAAGAGACGGATTAGTATATTTCCCAAAGGCATTTGCGCGGAAGTGAATGCAAGGAATTCAATTGGAATTCGAACTCGGCTACTAGATTTCTAGTTCGGAACCGATATCCACTGCATCACAACACACATTCAATATTCATAAAGTTAAAATGGTGCTTAATAGCCGAACAGAGCGTATATATATATATATATATATATATATATATATATATATATTAGTACGGTCAGCTCATCAGTACGGTTAGACTCCTATTGCTTTTAACCCAGGATTGAAACCCGACCGAATTGGCGTCAGTCGACGATTCTACCTCTGGGCTATAGGCGCTCGGTGGAAGAAGGCAGACTTTTTAGCGTGCATATTATCATTATACATGCCCAATAGCCATATATATATATATATATATATATATATTCAAAACAAGTTTTCAAAATCTGTTTTTATCTCTCTTTCTCTTATCTATATATATATATATATATATATATATATATATATATATATATGCGCCGGCGCACACTCAGATACAGACTGGTTATGTTGACGCAATTATTATTTCACGCATTTCCTGCACCCTGTACTTTACAATCTTCCCTCCACCCCTTAGAGATCTAATGGGTAGGGCATGTGTTTGGGATTATTCTTATTTTGCACACAAGACTTGTCCCTACCTCGTCTGCAACCTCTGCCTTTCGATAAATTACTGACACGTGCGCCTTTCAACCAGTCTCCCCCCACCTTGCAGCTCCCAAACTTGTGCCTGTTATTTATTTGGCAAACGCAGTGCAAACCAGAGGGAACGTGGTGAAAGACTGAATCACGCCTGCATTTTGATTTTAGTTTTGCTTCTCCCATCTGGCTGTACTTTAAGTCTTCCCTGTCTCTCACTGACCTCAGTGTTTACCTGGATTAGTCAAAGTCACTCTCCGTCGTGTGCGTTTGCTTCCACGAGCGTGTTCTCAAATCGAGGCTGGTTGCTTAAGTGCAGCAAACCATCGCAAACTTGCATATGGAGGAATTAATGCAATGATTTGGTTGGTTGTGTTTGTTTAACAGCATATCAACATCTAGAGGTTATTTAACACCGAAATTGAAATATTTTGAACGAGTCAGGGTGGACCTGGGAACAACAGTAACTAAGAGATGGTGTCACGCTCCCCAAAACATTCAACTTCCCGATCAGAAGCCTTGCTGCTGGAAGCAGTTTATCGCTATACCCAGGAGTGGAAATAAAGAGATGATTCTATGTTCCTAAAAACCTAATTTGCAAGGACACAGAGGATAAAACCGTTGGCTGAAATAATCCAGTGACTTGAGGTGTAAATTCAAATTTCAAGGGGAATAAAAACTTGAAGAGATGAGCTGCTAAAGAGAAATAACTAAAATTGATATATTCGGCAGATGCATGTCACGTGGAACTAGAACAATCTACCCCGGTGGACGAAACAAAAGGATCGGCTCGAAATTCCAGTCACCGGAAGAATTCCCGAGCGTAAAATGACCGAAACGTCGTGGATATTACGATAAAGATGAGGAGAACAGTCCGAAATATGTAAATAGTGTAAATAATTAAAAACTCCTCTCAGAAGAATAGACGGATCCTTAAGAAGGTCGAAGCGGACATCGGCCGAAACGTCGTGAATATGGCAATAAAGATGGGGACAACAGTCCGAACAATGTAAATAGTGTAATTAATTAAAATAACTCCTCTCAGAAGAATAGACGGATCCTTAAGAAGGTCGGAGCGTACAACAGCCGAAACGTCGTGAATATGACAATAAAGATGAGGACAACAGTCTGAACAATGTAAATAATGTAAATAATTAAAATAACCTCTCACAGAAGAATAGACGGATCCTTAAACGTCGTGGATATTACAACAAAGATGAGGATAAAAGTCCAAACAATGTAAATAATCTAAATATGAGCGTTGGCTAAGATAAGGTTTCCTTTTGTCTTTATTCATATACTTCTTTTACAGTCTAAAATGTTTTTCACTTTGTCACACATTTTTCCTCAACATACATACATATCAAGAACAATATTGTCGTACATTACACCCGTATATTCATACGAGGGTCATTCAATAAATAAGGTGAATTTTTGGGTATAAGGACATCTACGAGGGCCATTCAAGAAATAAGGTGAATTTTTCGGTATAAGGACTTCTACGAGGGCCATTCAAGAAATAAGGTGAATTTTTCGGTATAAGGACTTCTACGAGGGCCATTCAATAAATAAGGTGAATTTTTCGGTATAAGGACTTCTCCGAGGGTCATTCAATAAATAAGGTGAATTTTTCGGTATAAGGACTTCTACGAGGGTCATTCAATAAATAAGGTGAATTTTTCGGTATAAGGACTTCTACGAGGGTCATTCAATAAATAAGGTGAATTTTTCGGTATAAGGACTTCTACGAGGGTCATTCAATAAATAAGGTGAATTTTTCGGTATAAGGACTTCTAATACAGATAGAAGCTTACTTTTTTTTCCTTTACTTCTTTTTCAAAGGGATTTAATTTTTTTTTTTTTCAGATTGAAAAAAAAAAAAACTTTGAGTGTTTTGTAGATTAACAAAGATGGCCGACCAAGAAGCATGCTCCAGGATTGAACAGAGGTCAGTTATCAAATATTTGGTTCTTGAAGGGTGCAAACCAGTTGAAATTTATAGGAGAATGTCAACTGTGTATGGTGCCACATGTTTCAACCAAAAGAATGTTTACAAGTGGGCTAAATTGTTTAAAGAAGGAGCAGTGTTGAGGATGAAGACACACTTGGGAGGCCTACAGAAGTGAGGTCTCCTGGGGTGATCGAATCAGTCACTGACCTCATTCAGTCTGACAGAAGGGTGACAGTGGATGACGTTGCAAGGACCTTGAGCTTATCTGTTGGGAGAGCACACAAAATTGTCCATGATGACCTTGTCTACTGGAAGGTCAGCTGCCGGTGGGTGCCAAAGATGCTTACTGCAGAGCACAAACAGAACTGCTCCCTCATCCCCCTTACAGCCCAGACCTTTTCCCTTCAGACTTTCACCTGTTTGGTCACTTGAAAGCGTTCACGAGAGGCACGAAGTTTGAAAGTGACTATGAAATCAAAAGTGCTGTGAGCGATTGGCTGAAACATCAGTCCAAATATTTTTACGCTGAGGGAATACGGAAGCTTGTGCACAAATGGAAAAAGTGTGTGACACTACTGGGAGACTACGTTAAAAAAAAGTAAGCTTCTACCTGTATTAGAAGTCCTGATACCGAAAAATTCACCTTATTTATTGAATGACCCTTATATATATATATATATATATATATATATATATAGGGTTTGACAAAATAATAGAAACACCTATTACCATAATAGCATTAATTTGAAAATTTGATTAAACTGTCAAAAGCTGATCTATTTTTTTTTTTTTATCTTTGTACATTTAATATTTGTTATAGTACCCTCCTACGAGGAATGAACTCTTCCTTTTGTTATATATAGTTAACTGCGGTATTTAATTGCCTTCCCACTTAAGACAAAGTGTAGCACAAGACTTTTTTTTAATGTGGTTAATCCGGGCCATATATCCCAAACAAAAATTTATGTCTAATTTTCCCCAGACGAGACTACCTTTCGGCGGAGCCTGGATTGTGTTATTACTCTCTTCCCGAATGTAGAGAGTTCGACAATACGCAAAGCAGTCAACTTGAACAGTTAGAAACGCAGTTAACGGCACTTAATGACAGCTACTAGTCAGGAAATAAGCAGCGTAATAATACCTTCGGACTTACTTATTTCTGTATTACTTATTATTAACACTTCCTTTGGATATCTTGTTTCTTGTTATACTAATACACTGCTTTGGACCTATCTTCTTGTTCCGTGTCTTACTTTAGGCACAAACCGGTCACTACGACTTTGCGGTGAAGTTTCACCACAAATCCACAACAATATTAATATTATGTACTCATATTTTTTCTAAAGTTGTTTTTTTTTTTGTTTTACATATATTATTTAAATAAATTTATTAAAATCCACAGTCAGGCCTATGTGAGAATTTAAAGTGATCAACTTTATCCTATGGTTTAGGAAATGCTTCCAGAAGGAAATGCCATCTTTCAGGATGATAATGGACCCATTGATACTGCTAAAGTTGTAGCTGAATAGCACAAAGAACATTCTAGTGAAGTAAAACACCTTATCTGGCCACTACAGTCCCAGATCTCAACATCATTGAATATTTATGGTTCATTTTAGAAAAAACAAGTGAGAAGTCGATGTCCTTCACCATCATCGTTGAAAGAATTGGACACTGTTTTAGCTGAAGAATGGAAAAAAAGTTACCCTGGAAACAATTCAAATTTTGTACGATTCGATCTCACTCATAATTCAAATTGTAATTACTGCCAAAGGCGGGTCTACTCCATATTTAAATAAATTTGTCTGAAACTGATGCCATTTTCGGTCGGGTTTCAATCCTGGGTAAAAAAGCAATCGGAGTCTAACCGTACTGATGAGCTGTGATACGGCGAAACAGATCTGTCTGCGGATGACAATATATATATATATATATATATATTACTGTGTAAAAGTATTAAGACAGCAACTATTATTATTATCTTTTATTAGGCATTAAAATAAAGTTTAAAATCACCCCTGTACTAACACTTTTGCACACTATCGGTAGTGTGCAAAAATATTAGGACAGGGGGTGATTATCCTAAAAACCTCACTGAAATTCAAATACAGGATGAAAAACCAAACCTTTGTAAGAGTTATTTAACTAAAAAGGAAGAGAAAAGAAGGCTTCGGAATATGAATTGGCCCCACGAAGCCCTGATCTCAATCCTATTGAACATCTATAGGATATTTTGAATAAAAAATTGATAAATCTTACTTCGAAAGACACACTTTAGGAACAAATACAAGCTGCTTGGCAGGAGATACCATACTGAAGAAGCTTGTGATGTTAATGCCTGACAGAATGAAGGCTGTGATCAAAGCAAAAGGCTATTATACTAAATATTAAATTTATTTTTTCTTGTTAAAGTATTTGAGTAAATCAAATAAAATTCTATGTGCCCTGTCCCTTCAGGACGTAGGCGATCATGGATCTCCACGTCTCCCTATCCCTTGTGGCTCCTGTTGCTCCTGGCAACCCCCGTTCCGTCATCCACCTGATCAGACCCTGCAAATATGTTATCCGCTGCCTTCCTCTGTCTCTCCTTCCTTCTATCTGTCCAGTCAGTATCAGGTTCTCCAGGCTCTCCTTCCTCATTGCATGTCCCAGGAACTTCAGTTGTCTCTTCCTGATGCTCAGCATCAATTTCCTTTTTGTTGCCATTCTTTCTAACACCTCGTCGTTGCTTGTATGCTCAGTCCACGATATCCGTAGCATCCTTCTGTAGAACCACATTTCGGCCGCTTCCAGTTTTGTCCTCATTTTCGATGATATTGTCCAGCATTCACAGCCGTATTGAAGAACTGACATCACGTAGCAGTCTAGCACTTTTTTCTTCGTTTCTATTGAGATCTTCCTGTGTGTTAGTATTTTGCTCATCTTCTGGAACGCGTCCTTTGCCATGCCAATTCGCCTTCGGATCTCCGTGTCGCACTTTCCATCTCCTGTTAGAACACTTCCTAGGTACTTAAATTCTTGGACTTGTTTGATTCTGTTATCCCCCACCTGTATTTGGCATTTTGGGTTGTATCTTTTGCTGATGACCATGCACTCAGTTTTCTTAAAGTTTATTTGTAGTCCCTTCTTGTCACTCTCCACTGCTACTTTCTGTATGAGATCTTGCAGTTTCCTTTCCGTGTCCGCAATCAGTACTGTATCGTCCGCGTATCTTATGTTGTTCAGGTTGTGGCCTCCAATAACAAATCCTGGTGTGTCATCTAGGGTCCTCAAGATATTCTGCGTAAGACAAGGATGTGTCTTTTCACCGGATTTGTTCAAATAAAATACTTTAATTAAATTGTTTATTTTCTGCTAATATACCTCATAAAAGATAAAATACTTCTTGTCCTAATACTTTTGCACAGTACTGTATATATATATATATACACTAGGTGCGATTGGTAAAATGTCGCAGTTATTTTATTATTTCAAAGCAAAAGGCTAAATATTATATTTATTTTGTAACAAGTATTTTTATCTTGTTGAAGCATTTGTTGAGTAAATCAAATATAATTACTTTAATTAAATTGTTTATTTTCTGTCAATACGCCTCATAAAAGATAAAATAGTTCTTGTCCTAATACTTTTGCACAAGACATATATATATATATATATATATATATATATATATAATGTGTGTCTGTGTGTGTACACACCAAACGTGCTTGCTGTTTTTTCTTAAAACATATATGCATCATGGATTGTGATGGCTGAGAACTAAATTTGTAATGATCATGAACAAAACGACTGACCTCTTTTTGATATGTTAGGGGGTCAAGAATCAAAGGTTAATTTTCAAGCCGATTCATTAAGAATATGCTCCCGACTTTTGATTTAATGGTTAGTCACTTATATGCGCTATGAGCAGGTGACTCATCGTCGTCAGAAGCTAATCAAATTGAAAGTAATAAAAGAAAAACCTCCACTCAAGTATTTCAATTCGTTGCACTAATTCACTATGTGATTCATTTAAAAAGCATGGCACAAATTAGTTAGTTTTATGGCCCAACATCATCAACCTTGATTTAATCAATGTTAAGTTCCGTCAGTCAGTTAAGTGCCATACGTGATACACACACTGGACGATCATGTCTCTTTCGAGAAATGACTGACTAGGCAGAAAATTTTCTCTACGTAGGTTGCCATTACATTTTGCTGTAGAGTGGTTATCAGCCAAGGCTATAGAACCCAATCTGTCCTGTTATTTGACTCATAGCTAAAGCAGGAAGATATGTATTATATTATTAAATAGTAATTAATGGGGGATCAATTTATTACTTCATAACAATAGAAAACAGAACCCCCAACTTTATGCCCAGTAGAAGACTTAATCATATTTTCAACTATTATATTCAGTCAGTCAGTTAAGTGCCATACGTGATACACGCATTGGGCGATCATGTCTCTTTCGAGAAATAACTGACTAGGCAGAAGATTTTCTCCGCGTAGGTTGCCATTATTTTTTGCGGTAGACTGGTTGCCAGCCAAGGCTATAGAACCCAATCTATCTTGCTAATTAACCCATAGCTGAAGGGAGGAGAGATGGATTAACGCCTTTCCCAAGGGTATTTGTGCGTAAGTGAATCAAACGAATTTGACTGGTATTCGAACTCGGCTCTCCGATTTCTCATTCCGTGTCGATATTCATCACCCCCATAGACCGCATCCAGTGTAAAATATATCTGTGTGTGTATGTGTATGTGTATGTGTGTGCATGAGTACATATCCCAAAAGTATTAGAACGGCAATTCCTTTTTTGTTCACTGAAGACATTTTGATTTAAGATCAATAAGAGACAATAGTTCAGAATTTCAACTTTATATTTCCTGGTATTTACATTTAGATGTGCTGAACAACTCAGGACATCCCAAATTTTGTTTGAACACACCTATTTTTCAAGTGAGAAAAACTACTGAAACACGTGACTGACAGGTGCGTCTTGCTGCACAGGTGTTGACCTTTAGATTGATTGTTTAAACATGAAATTGATTTAATGACTACTCTTGGTTTTAGTTTTGGGTTTCATTTGTAAAAGCTGTATTTCGTGTTAAAGAGGATAAACTAATGCGAAGACAAAAGAGCTGCCTATGGTAGAAAAGCAAGTCATCTTGAAGTTGAGAAAAGAATGAAAATCGATCATAGCCGTTAGGAAATCAATAGTCATAGCCAACACA
Organism: Ascarosepion bandense; assembly: GCA_037127315.1. Lineage (NCBI taxonomy): Eukaryota > Metazoa > Mollusca > Cephalopoda > Sepiida > Sepiidae > Ascarosepion > Ascarosepion bandense. The sequence goes on from JBBBDQ010001521.1 coordinate 2,584,629, forward strand.
CCAATTTGTATATATCACTTTCCCCCCTATGTAACCCCCTAACCAGTCTTTCTCGTCACTTTCCCCTATGTAACCCCCTAACCACTCTTTCTCGTCACTTTCCTCTATGTAACCCCCTAACCACTCTTTCTCGTCACTTTCCCCTATGTAACCCCCTAACCACTCTTTCTCGTCACTTTCCCCTATGTAACCCCCTAACCACTCTTTCTCGTCACTTTCCCCTATGTAACCCCCTAACCATTCTTTCTCATCACTTTCCCCTATGTAACCCCCTAACCATTCTTTCTCATCACTTTCCCTTATATAACCCCCTAACCATTCTTTCTCATCGCTTTCCTCTATGTAACCCCCTGCACAACAGGGGCAGTGAAATGCCTTGCTTGGGGTGAAATGATTAAAAAAAAATCTCTGTGTGTTTGTGTGTATGTGTCTGTGTAAGATACAGTTCCCTACAAAAGTATTTGAACACCAAGGCCAATTCCTTTTTTATTGTTGTTCAATGAAGACATTTGAGTTTCAGATCAAAAGATGGATATGAAAGAAGAGTTCAGAGTATCAGCTTTTATTTGCTGGTATTTACATTTAAATGTGCTGAGCAACTCAGGACATACCACCTTTTGTTTGAACCCACCCATTTTTCAAGCCAGCAAAACTATTGAAACACGTGACTAACAGGTGTTTCTTGTTGCACAGATGTTGCCTTTTAGATTGATTGTTTAAAGATTAATAGCTTTTCATATTCATCTTTTGATATAAAAAAATCGTTTCCGTTAACCCAATGGTGTGTAGGGCAGCGTTTTTGCTGTTTCCGTAACAAACTGTTTTTTATGGGGCAGGGTTGTTAGCCCTGCGCCCAACCCACAAACCTGGAGGAAGGTGATTTTCTAAGCATAGCTTAGACGTGACACTCGGCCGAAAGTAAGGGACACCCAGTGAGGATCGAACTCACTACTGAATTGTAATGATTCAAGCGAGACAAGCTTGTTAACCATTACACCATCGTTGTGCCCATTCATCTTTTGATCTTAAACCTAAATTTCTTCATTGAACAACGAAATTGGCTTATAATACGAGGAAACTGTGTATATTTCGGATACATGGAATTCGTCAGCAGTCCATCTAAGAGAAGGAAAACTGATTTTAAAACTCCGCTGCCTTGCGGCCTCACCTGATCAAGAGAATGCTTCGAGAGTAAAACTTGATGACGAATCCGGAGCCCGACAGTCCCATGTTATGTTCAACTTCGCTCTGGCAACTCTTGCGACGACGTCGGTACGAAGCTATATTGGACTTTCTCTAGGGCAAAACTAGTGGCATGGGCAATCGCCAATCTCTCTTAGAAACCTGTCCAGGTCTGCGCCCTGGAAAGGACACTCCAACGTTTCCTGACTGCGACGGCAAAACACGGAAAGAAACATTCTAATGATAGGAGAATTTTGTAAGGTTCTTCTGGACGTGGAACAGGCCACCAGCAAGAGGGCATGAGAGCGGTCTTCGCTTTAAGGACGTCTGCAAAAGAGACATGAAGTCCATGGACATGGAAATGAAGAGGTGTGAAAACGTCGCCAGCGATCGCTAACGCTGGAGTCGAGACCTACACCAAGGGCTGGAGCGAGGAGAGAAGAAATGAAAATTTGCAGTCGGGATGAAGAGTGTCTTAAGAAAAGAAAACAAAATCGACATCGGCAAGAGCGTTTTCAAATGCAATAGTTGCAATCGAGCTGTCACTCTCGTGTGGCCTGTACAGCCATAACAGATGCTGTGCCGCTGTCAGCAGGCATAGATTTTAGGCACAGATCCATCGGCAATACCACACTGTATTTGATGGCGAAAAAGACCGATAAACCTACTGGACACACTATCATTTCAGTAGGGCTTATTAAGAAAAAAAAATTTTATTGTAGCATTTCAAGCAAGTTATCCGTTTGTTTGTTTAATGTTTAACGATCTATCAATCTTTATGAGATCATTTAAGGTCAAACAAATGTTTTTTTGGATAAAGTTGAATTGTTTACATTTACTTTTTTGCAGTGCAAGATTCATTGGGATTTTTTTTTAGGACAGAGTCCCCAAGTCCTACCCTTGTTATTTAACCCATAACTGCAGGGAAGGGACGGATTAATACCTTTCGCAAGAGTACCAGTGCTTAAGTGAATGCAGGATATACAACTGGAATTTGAACTCGTTCACCGAATTCTCTTTCCGAGCCAATATCCACTGCATCACAACGTACGTCCGTCACTATACGCTTACAGCACCTGGTATTCCCAAGCGGTCACCCATCTAAGTATTGACCAGGCTCAACGTTGCGTAACTTCGGTGATCGAGCGAGAACCGGTGTATTCAACGTGATAGGCCGTAAGCCAAGTTATCCGTGTAGTGGAAACTATTACATTCAGCTATGGTAAAAATAACACATCTATATCTATAAAAGTGACGAGGGTGGACGTTGTGCTAGTATTAGATAGATAGATAGATAGATAGATAGATAGATAGATAGATAGGACTTAGCGTCTGCATTTTACGGTCAAGCTTGACGGGAGTTGCGCTCAGCTGTAGATGAAAATTTTAGAACGCTAACGACACCTTGAATTTTTTCAGAAAGCCAAAATTAGGGGTAGGAAAATATATTATCACCCCAAAAAGTCACGGATCAGTTCATGTATTGATTATAATATAGAATCAATCACCCCACTTTATATTATCAGTATATGTTGCCCCTCCCCCTCCCACCCTATTCCAATAGAGACATTCTACATTCTTATCTATATCTATAAAAGTGACGAGGGTGGACGCTGTGTAAGTGTTTGCTATGTAAATTCATCATATGTTTTTTATTCTTATTATTCCTTAAACTACACGAGTGAAACCGGGCTAAACTGCTAGTCTATATCTATAAAAGTGACGAGGATGGACGTTGTGTAAGTATTTGATATGTAAATTCATCATATGTTTTTATTCTTATTCCTTAAACTAACCGAGTGAAACCGGGCTAAACTGCTAGTTACTGTATATACAAAAAAGCAAGCTAGTAGTAGACTTGAATCTAAACTAAGATAACACGATGGTGAAATATTATACATATTTCTGTCTCATTCTGATTGAGTTTCTAAACGGCTAGTGATAGAAGTTTTTTTTTTTTTGGCATACAAGAAATATAATTGTTCAGAAAATATATTCAGTTGCTATATAAAAATAAAATATTTCACACGCCTGAATGTCTGGCAGTTAGACAAAAGTATAATCCTCTTCGAAAACAAAGCAGGAAACATTTTATGAAAATCAAACGAACATTATTTCACATTTCGCTGACACATTTTCCGTCCTTTCTTTCAGTTTTGCAGTTTCACCCCAAGCAAGGCGGTACCGCCACTGATGCGCAGGGGACTACATAAAAGTTTAGATAAGAGGAGAGTGACGAAAAAGAGCAAGAGAAGGATGAAAACACAGGTGTGAAGACATTTGCAAAGGTAGAGAGAAAGGCAAGAACAAGATATACAGGGTGATGTAGAAAGAACTGGAGTCAAGTGGATAAGAGATGGGTATTGACATTGCATTTAAATTCATGGAGGTTGTAGTCGCCAGTAAAGCAAGTATACAGAAGAGAGTGCTACAGGCGGGAAGTGCTGGAATAGAATTGACGGCTGTATTTGGTTGATCTAACTGTAAGTGGGTGGGACCTTGTTGCCAGTCTGGTTGCACGAGTGAATTCTAGTGGCGGGGCCACCAGTGACTTAAGTTCGTCGGAGCAGAAGCCAAGAAAATATTTGTAGAATAGACAGGGAAGCCATCCCACTGGTGAGAAAGTGGCTGGAGTCGAGCTGCCAAGTCGGGACCTATCACGTTACAGATTCTCCTTTGGAGTCTGTCAAGAACACAAAGATGAACAGCAAGGACGCCTGACCATACATGACAGAGAAGCGGTATTTCTTTTCGCTTACGTCTCTTCTTTGTACAGTTTCCAACTTGTTGAGGTTCAGAGTCTGGTGAGGCATATTTATTTATCGTGATCAGCGAACATCGCTAGTATTTTTTAGAACAATTCTTTCTACAGCAATCTTTTAATAATCTTATAATCCTTTTTGAAGTAATCATTCCATAATTCTTTAATAATTTTTATAGTTTATCCTGTAATATTCCTATAATAATTATTTTTGAAGTAATCTAAACTTATTTATAAATGGAACATTGTGTGTGAGTTTGTGTATGCCTGTTACCTATAGACTCCGAAACGGCTGAACCGATTTTCTTGAAAATTTATACAGTTGTACTATAAGCGTCTGCAAGTGTTCTTAGCTAGGTTTTGTGTCGAGGTACCCCCGATAAATATCGAAAAACGATAATCGAAAAAATCGGGTTATAGAAGGAGTGGTCCGATTTTAATCAAATTTGATACACTCATAGACAAAGACATAAGAAAGAATATTCAGAAGTTTCAAGATTGCAATTCTTACAATAGTGCAGAAAATTTGATATTGATACCAGGAAATCAAAATTTGACTCACATACATTCATTTTTCTTTCAGTCGACAGTTTCGCTTTAACTGAAAACAACTATTGCTTTTTAGTCTTTTATGCTAACGTCCAACGGGCTATACTGCTAGTCATATAATAATCCTATAATTATTTTTGCAGTAATCATTCCATAATTCTTTAAAAACAATTTTTATAGTTAATCCTATAATAATTATTTTTGCAGTAATCATATAATAATCTTATAATAATGCTTTTTGCTGTAATCATTCCATAATTCTTTCATTTTTGTTTTTTAATCATTTCACCCCGAGCAAGGCGGAAATGCCACTGATGTGCAGGGGGTTACATAAATGTAAAAAGATTAATTAGAAAAGAGTGAGGCGTACTGACTAGTTAGAAAGGAACAATAGAAAGCAGGTGCGATGACAGATACATAGGTGGAGAGAAAGGGAAGGTTATACAGGGGAGGGGAGAGAGCTAGAGTCCAGTGGTTAGTAGATGAGTATTGACTTTGCATTTCAATTTCTAGAGGTTGTAGCCGTCAGGAAAGCAAGAATACAGGAGCGAGTTCCACAGGCGGGAAGTGCGAGAGAAGAAGCTGCAGGAGTAGAATTGTCGTCTGCATTTGGCTAACCTGACCGTGAATGGGTGGGACCCAGTAGCCAGTCTGGTTGCACGAGTAAACACCTGTTGAGGAGGCATCAGTGACTTAAGCTCGTCCGAGCAGAAGCCATGGAAGTATTTATAGAACAGACAAAGGGAGGCCACATTCGAGTTAATCCTATAATAATCCTTTGTGCAATAATAGTACTAATAGTAGTAATTTCGTTTAAGATCATAATATTATGGAGTCGGGTTTGGCAAAAGTAATTACTTCAGGTAAAATTATAGCCTACAGCTGTGGGTGTTGGGGAGAAACATATCCTGTGAGAAGTTTCAAATTCATATATAAACGCCAGGGAAATCCTTTTTAGCCTTTATATATATGTGCGTGTGAGGCAAAAGTCGCGTACCATATGGATAATTTATTAAAAATATAATTACACATGAAAATGTTATATAATTGTTATTCGTGCTGTTCAAAATGTCCTCCTTTTTCAAAACTCATTTCAATTCTCTGCTTGCACACTAAAGAGTTTCTGGTCATTTTACTGCAGTGAAGTTTAATTCTTTCTTTAAGTTCCTCGAAATTTCTAAACCGCATCTGATTTTGCTTCTTCTATGTACCTTGTCCCTTCAGGACGTAGGCGATCATGGCTTTCCACGTCTCCCTATCCTTGGTGGCTCTTAGCACACCTTCTCCTGTTACACCATGCAACCCTCGTTCTGTCATCCACTAGCTCAAACCCATAAATCTAGAATATAAATGTATAGAAACTAGCATGGCCACAAAATGAGGGATCAGTTTATTTAGTGATTATAATATAGAATTAATCCACCACTTTATATCTACATTATAATTTCTTATAAACAGTTGGCATCTTCTATGTGCTCTGTCCCTTCAGGACGTAGGCGATCATGGCTTTCCACGTCTCCCTATCCCTGGTGGCTCTGAGCACGCCTTCTGTTACGCCATGCAATCCTCGTTCCCTCACCCACCTGATTAGGTCCTTCAAATATGTTATCCGCTGCTATCCGCTGTCTCTTTTTCCCCTCTATCTGGCCTGTTAGTATCAGATTCTCCAAGCCCTCTTTCCTCATTGCATGTTCCAGGAACTTCAGCTGTCTCTTCCTGATGCTCAGTATTAGTTTTCCTTTTTGTTTCCGTCATTTCTAGGACCTCATCATTGCTCACATGCTCGATCCGTGATATTCGCAGCATCCTTCTGTAGAACCACATTTCAGTTGCTTCCAGTTTTTCCTTCATCTTTGATGATATTGTCCAGCATTCACTACAACTGATTTCAAATGTGTTCTGGTGAAACACACCTATTCCTCAGATAATGTACTCTCCCTTCTATATTAATAAGAGTTAACTCGAGAAGTTCTTGGGAAGTTCATAGGAGTTCTTAGAAGTTCTAGAGAGTTCTTTAGAGTTCTGTAGAACTATTAGTAGATTCAAGTTTGGACATAGTTGGACTAAAGCAGTTGATATTAGTCGGCAGTTAGCCGAATACTAAGGAGTTTGCTTTCAGTGGAAGATTACCAAGTTCCTAACATTTTGGGTACGTTAAGTCGATTAGCAACCGACATAGCATGATTATAACGTTAACAGATATTATTATCACTCATTTCTCAAGGCACCCAAGTACTTTCAATCTATTTCCGAGATAATCTTCAGAGGTGGGAGTTATGGTAACTAAATGAATGATAATAACATCTGTCAAAGTTACAGCTCATTTCTGACATCTTTAAATTATAATACGCGAAAGATTATCCTTGAGTATGAACGGATTTTATTAAAAATAAGCAGACATGTTTGCAATTTATTTAATCTGGCATAAATATGTCAGATTAAATAAATTACAAACATTGTGTCTGCTTATTTTTAACAATTTTTAGCAACACAGTTTTTTGTTATCACAACTCACACTCTTGAAGATGATCTCTAAAGGAGATTGAAAGTACTTGGGAACATCGAGAAGTAAATAATAAAATCATCATTCAACGTTAAAGCTCATATTTATATCTTTCAATTGTAATTCGCGGAAGAATATCCGTGAGTGTGAACGGATGTTATTAAAAGTAAGCAATTGCAATGTTTGCAATTTATTTAATCTGACATGTCTAAAAGAAAATTTGCTGCGTAACTACCCACACACACACACATATATAAGAATCAATGGATTATTTTAATTCGACATGTTTATTGCTTCAAACGTTATTACTGTAGATACTTTGTATTTAAAATGCAGGAGGAGGGCGCAAGTTCGATCCCTGCAAGAAAACACATTTTTTCTTTACTAAGATTTATCACACTGTTTAATAAATAAAAATGTGTTGTCTATTTCAAATACGAGTTTCCATTGGAATTAATAAGGTAATAGGCGGCGTTTATATTGCGAAATTTTGGCCAGAATTCAGTCCTTTGGCCGTGAGACTGAAGTGACCTCTCCAGCGTGGGGTGGGGGGGATTGAGAAGGAAAGTAAATACAATTGCTTCTCGGCCTTTTGACTAAGATCAAACTGTAGCATCTGTTTTTATCAGCTTAATCTGATTATCTGATAATCTTAATCTGATAATCTCTCTCCAGTTCTATCACCCCTTTATTATCATTATTATTTTTTATTTTCTCACTGAAACTAAGTAGCGTATTTCCACCCCTTTCCACTCGATTAAAACGAAGTTGTCTATTATTTGTGAGATATTGTCAGGACAAAGTTCGTGCGAGGTTACGTAGGGAGAACCAAGCAGAATTATAACTGGGTAATAATGTGTGTTTTAATTTGTTCAAGAGATCTCCGAAATTCTTAAAGTGTGAAGGGGTAATCGTTTCTAAAAACAGGAATTAAAATGAGGGATTTTGCTAATTCGTGAGTGGGGTGCTGTAAAATGAAAAAGATATAGATCGCATAGTGTGTAGCTATATCAAATGAAATTATTATGATAATATAATCTGTTGTTATTGCGATCTAAACTTATTTATAAATGGAACTTTGTGTGTGTGTGTGTGTGTGTGTGTATCCGTTACCTATAGACTCCGAAACGGCTGAACCGATATTCTTGAAAATTTACACAGTTGTACTATAAGCGTCTGCGAGTGTTCCTAGCTAGGTTTTGTGTCGAGGTACCCCCGATAAATATCGAAAATCGAAAAAAATCGGGTTATACAAGGAGTGGTCCGATTTTAATCAAATTTGATACGCTCATAAACAAAGACATAAGAAACGATATCCAGAAGTTTCAAGGTTGCAGTTCTTACAATAGTGCAGAAAATCGATAATATATATATATATATATATATATATATATATATAAATCGATACCAGGAAATCAAAATTTGACTTACATCCATTCATTTTTCTTTCAGTCTACGGTTCCGCTTTAACTGGAAGCATTTTAGTCTTTTGTGCCAACGTCCAAAGAGTCTGAGCTACAGGACCACGGATTAGTTTTAAAGCTTTCATTACACCCGAGCAACGCCGGGCTATACTGCTAGTAATTAAATAAGCGCCAAATAATAATAATAACAACAACAACAACAGCAACAGCAACAACAACAACTCCGTTCAAGATTTGTTACTCAACCAAACAAAAAGGAAAGTTCTGAGGAGGTCGTTAAAGAGTCTTGTAAAAGGAATTTCCTTACTACTTGAAGAGGAGAGACATTTTGGTAAATGTCTGGTGAATAGCAGTAAAAGATAAATAATGACTGGATCGATCTCTCGATTTTATTAACTTATCAAGTTGTTGGTTAGGATAAAAAAATGACAGAAAAAAAGAATGCAGAGGAAAACGGGTAAGAAAAATGGATGGAGGGAAAGAAAGAAGTGAAAAGAGAGAGAAAAGGTGAAAAGAGAGGGGAGAAAAGATGAGAAAAGCAAACGAAGAGAGAGAGAGAGAGCGAGAAAGAAAATGAAAAGAGGAAAAAGAAAAAAGACGAGAATGAAGAAAGAGAGAGACAGGAGAAAGAAAGCAAAAAAGAAAGAGAAACAGGAAGAAGAAAGTAAAAAAGAGAGAAACAGAAAGAATAAAGTAAAAAAGAAAGAGAGACAGAAAGAATAAAGTAAAAACAGAGAGGCAGAAAGGACAAAGTAAAAACAGAGAGACAGAAAGAATAAAGTAAAAACAGAGAGGCAGAAAGAATAAAGTAAAAACAGAGAGGCAGAAAGGACAAAGTAAAAAAAGAGAGGCAGAAAGGACAAAGTAAAAAAAGGAGAAAGGCAAAAAAAGAAAGGACAAAGAAAGTAAAAAAAGAGAGGCAGAAAGAATAAAGTAAAAAAAGAGAGGCAGAAAGAATAAAGTAAAAAAAGAGAGGCAGAAAGAATAAAGTAAAAAAAGAGAGGCAGAAAGGACAAAGTAAAAAAAGAGAGGCAGAAAGGACAAAGTAAAAAAAGAGAGGCAGAAAGGACAAAGTAAAAAAAGAGAGGCAGAAAGGACAAAGTAAAAACAGAGAGGCAGAAAGGACAAAGTAAAAAAAGAGAGGAAAGGACAAAGTAAAAAAAAAAGAGAGGCAGAAAGGACGAAGTAAAAAAAAAAGAGAAGCAGAAAGGACAAAGTAAAAAAAAAAAGAGAGGCAGAAAGGACAAAGTAAAAAGAATGAGAGACAAGAGGAAGAAAGTAAAAAGAATGAGAGACAAGAGGAAGACAGTAAAAAGAATGAGAGACAAGAGGAAGAAAGTAAAAAGAATGAGAGACAAGAGGAAGAAAGTAAAAAGAATGAGAGACAAGAGGAAGAAAGTAAAAAGAAAGTGATACAAGAAGGAGAAAGTAAAATGAAAAAGAGAGACGAGAAGGAGAAATTAAAAAGAGAAAGAGAGACAGAAAAGGGAAAGAAAAAAAGAATGAGAAAAACGAAAGAAGCAGAGCGAGACACAAAAAGACAGAAAAAATAAGAAGGGTCATTCCCTAAAAATCAATTTTCACTGTTTCTTCATAGTTCTCTCTCTTTACACCCCCTCTCTCTCCCAAACACGCACACACTTACCCGACTCTTGTTGGCTTCGTTTTGAAAAAGGTTCCGGTTGTTGATTTGGATATAGAGCGTGCTTTCTTAAGTACTATATACACGCAGAAATTCAGGGAATTTCAGACTATAAAAAAATGGCTTCCTCAAACAAAGGAAAACTGTCAGAAAATAAGCGTCTTTATTTTTTGGTGGAGTGATTTCAAGAAATGGGTAAAAAGATCGGGGGTGGAGAGGAATAGCTGTGCCAGTTACATGAACACGATCTATGTATCTACGAATAGCGTTGGTGAAAATAAAAGACACTTTTGAAAATTTATGCTTTTACATGTTCAACGAACGAACTTAAGCCATCAGAAGAAAAGGATGCAGATTTTATGAAAAAAAAAAACTAAATAAAACAAAAAAGAACAAAAAACATTTTTTTTTTTAACAACGTTGCTCTACGAACGAAACATGTCAAGATAAACAAAACATTTCCATTATTGGGAATTGAAAGAGAATAACCTAAATCCACAGATGAAGTGGAAGCTGACAGGCAAGGCAAGGAATAGCTTAAGAGATAGATGTAATCTATGTTTAACAGAAAAAATTAAGATTTTGAAATTTCAGTATCAGAATGTACTTCTGAATAAACGTAGAGAGATCATTAGTATGTGTCGTCACAGAAATAAATTTAAATTGCAATAATTATCTCATTCTTCCATTTAGTGACAATAGCAAAAGTTTTAATAGGAATATACTGAAATGTAGTTAGAGGGTGCACTGATAATCATGAAATGATAATAAAAAACACAGTAATAAAATCCTAAATCAATATAACAAAATTAACAATCATAACTAGCGTAATAAAAATAACGACAATAATAATATTAATACTTGCAATTGTCGTAACCCAAAAGAATGTCCTCTGCAAAATAGATACCTTACAAATTCCATAGTATACCAAGCTATCATCTGCACTATAGAAAATCTAAATCTTATCAAACATTATATTGGAAGTACTAAGAACACTCAAGAGTCGATTTCATCAGCATGAACTATCCTTTAATGATAAAATCTATAGTAACGTTTCTTTCCAAATACTACTGGCAATCGAAAGGTGCAAATAAAACACCTACAGTAAAATGGAAAAAATTAACGAAAGCTAGAAATATGTAAATCTTTACATAAAATGATTTCTTTGTTTACAAGAAAAAATCCATATAATTAAATAAAAAATACTAACTTTTTAAACCAACGCAATTAAATTACCACTTCAGTTAAGTGCCATACGTGATACACGCTTGGGCGATCATGTCTCGAAAGACTGACTGGGCAGAAGATTATCCCGCAGTAGGTTGCCATTGCTTTCTGCGGTAGACTGGTTGCAGACCAAGTCTATAGAACCCAATCTGTCCTGTTATTTAACCCATAACTGGAAGAAAGAGACGGATTAATACCTTTCCCAAGGGTATTTGCGCGTAAGTGAATACAATGGATTCAACTGGAATTCGAACTCGGCTCCCCGGTTTCTCGTTACTGCCATCATAAGATGGTCCACACTGTTAAATATATCCAAAATTATCTCAATCTGTTTATTTGCTATAATCTATTAACGTACCACTTTTAATTAATTATATATACCTTAAAATTAAACTTAATTAACTATTCCTTAATTAACTATTACAATTCCTTAATTAACTATTACATTGCAGTGTGCGCTTACTTTCACTAGTAGTCATATCTAACTATCTAGTAATTCTGCTTTAAAAATTTAACTTTGGCCTTACGTCTATTTCTTTAAAATCGTTTAAAAAAAAACACTTTAAGACTAATATTTTAATATAATTTTTCATTGTTCCTATTTTTTTATTTCCAATCTTGTATCTAAAAATAATACATTAGCTAACACATCACTCAATAAATCCCGGGTGATGCCTAAAAAAAGAGGACGATAAGCCAGTATTAAAGACTGGTAGAAGATGTGCGTTGTGGTACAATGGATATCGGCTCGGAACGAGAAACCGGGGAGCCGAGTTCGAATTCCAGTTGAATCCAATGTATTCACTTACGCGCAAATACCCTTGGGAAAGGTATTAAACCGTCTCTTCCTTCCAGTTACGGGTTAAATAGCAGGACAGATTGGGTTCTATAGCCTTGGTCGGCAGCCAGTCTACTGCAGAAAGCAATGGCAACCTACTGCGGGATAATTTCCTGCCCAGTCAGTCGATCATGTCTCGTGTATCACGTATGGCACTTTAACTGACTGAGAAGAGTTCAGGAATAGTAAGTACCTTGTACTCTGTAACCTGAAAGAGAGATACCATTTATTTAAGTGAAAAAATTCAACCAGAATTAGTTTTTCAAAATTTACTGAGCTCAGACCAAAAAAATGTATCCGAGCAGGTGGTACTGTATCTGTGCACAATACATGAAGTGTATCTGTGCGCAATACATTAACTGTAGCTGTGCACAATACATTAAAATATAACTGATTATTGTGGGGGGGGGCTCCTCTTGCTATACTGACTCAAGATGAACAATATCATTTAGCAGATTACCACGAATGCATAGCTGCTGTTACAAGCAATAAAGCAACGTGCAACTGCTACTTGGGGGACTGCTCAAATTGTAGCAATTTGAAGAGGGGGGGGGTTAATGTTTTCTTTCGTTCTTCATCTCTTTCCTTTTTTTCTATGAAAAGAGGTCAAGATATGGAAAAATTGAAAGAACGTTTTTGATACAAGATTGTATGCATCAAAGATAACAGGATCTAGAGAGGGGGTAAAAAAATAAATAAATAAATAAAATTAGGTTAAAATGGGGTTGACCCTTTGACCTTTAAGGATGAAGGAAGAAAGCGTGTATTCCTTAAAATAGAAACTACTTGTCAAATTTTAAAAGTGAATCTCGATTCTGATTGGTTAAATGGAACACACCCATAATTTTTATGTCTTCTCATAAATAACATATTGTTTCTTGTATTTAAATGAAAATCATTTTCACAACTAACATCTAACATTGCCTGATGACAAAATAGAAATCTCGAAACATAGAAATTTCCGTGTCGTAATGTATTTTTAATTGTATAACAAATTTAATTATATAATTATACTAGCAGTATAACCCGGTGTTGCTCGGATGTAATAAAAGCTTTAAAACTAATCCATGGTCCAGACTTACTGGACGTTGGCACGAAAGACTAAAAAGCAATAGTTGTTTCCAGTTTATATATATATATATATATATTATCGAATTTCTGCACTATTGTAAGAACTGTAACCTTGAAACTTCTGAATATCGTTTCTTATGTCTTTGTCTATGAGTGTATCAAATTTGATTAAAATCGGACCACTTCTTCTATAACCCGATTTTTCGATTATCGATTTTCGATATTTATCGGGGGTACCTCGACACAAAACCTAGCTAAGAAAACTCGCAGACGCTTATAGTACAACTGTGTAAATTTTCAAGAAAATCGGTTCAGCCGTTTCGGAGTCTATACGTAACGGACACACACACACACACACACACACACACACACACACACACACACACACACACAGAGTTCCATTTATAAATAAGTTTAGATATAGTCATCCGCAGACAGATCTGGTTTGCTGTTTTACAGCTCATCAGTACGGTTAGACATCCGATTGCTTTTTAACCCAGGATTAAAACCCGACCGAACTTGCGTCAGTCGACGATTCTACCTCTGAGCTATGGGCGCTCGGCAGAAGTAGGCAGACATTTAGCGTATGATACATAATGCTAGCACCTGAAGAAGGCCGAGCGTACAACGGCCGAGACGTCGTACAAATGGCAACAAAGAGGAGGACAATAGTCCGAATAATGTCAATACTGTAAATACTACATCATCTCAGAAATATACACAAATACAAATATCAGACTGGCTCAAGCTGTCCATTTGTTCCAAAGAAAAAATTTAAAAAGTAATGAAAAAATAAATCTTAATTTTAAATAAAAACCTTATCAATTTTCTGATATGGAAATGTTATCAATTTCTGCAACTATGAGTTTGAAATATTTTAGAAGATAGATTTAAGGTTAGTCATTAAAAAAAAAAGAGTGAAAAGTGGTTTACTTATCGAAATTTTTATTTTCTTTTTAAATGTGTATTCCAGAAAGCAGAAAAATAAGTTTGCTTGTTAATCTCTTTGAAAATGTTAAGAATTTTTAAAAATATTCATTTTAATGTATTAATTTTCAGATCAAAACTTAATTTATCAAATATTAAAAAAACTTTGAAAATTTGATTGTTTCATTTAGTGTCCCATGTAAAATGCCAATGAATATTTATTAACCATTAGCCTTATTTATTGCCTATTTTCATATTATTTTGACATAAATTCGTGACACTTTTTTAAATAATTATTTTCATTATGTTATTTTTCATATAAAAATCTCTTCCAAAATAAAAATGTAAACAAAGTCAAAAATATGGTTGTTTATTTTTCACAGAGTTAGTCAACATTTAGACACAAAAAACACAAATTCCGTTAATTTTTATGAACATAGTTCTATGTGAATATTATTCAGCATTCAAAGAGCTTTCTAAAGATATGCAACTTGACCATATTGATATATAAAAATGCTACCATATAGTGGAAAATAGCAAAGTCCGACATTTTGAATTTGATTCAACTAAGTAAAATTCTTGTAACTCAGGCCACAGATAAAACTCCCCACAAAATTTTGTACATATCTTGCCATAAGGCAGAAAATTTTTTTGTCAAATTAAAAAAATATATAATTAAAGATACGTGTTTTGAGTAATTAAACCCAAATTTTAAGCTCAAAGTCAAATTATTTAATTTGACCGTTAAACCAAAAAATAAATAGATCACTTTTTAGATCTATCCACGTACTTAAAAATGGTAGATAATTTAGCTTTGTGAATGGAAAAAAAGAACAGATAAAATTTTTATATTCAAACTTTGTGACTATTTTCCAAAATTTACCTTTTTTGGCAAGGATCAAAGGGTCATAACTTGAGATATAAAATAGATCCCATCCAGTTTCTATCATCAATTTTTATAAATGTACCAAATGTGAAAACAAACTGTGTTGGTGATGGTCAAACCTTTGTTGATTTGACACGGAATGACTGAGATATTACTAATTCTAACCTGGCACCTCGGCTTCTGTCATTTTCCCGACCACCATAGCGAAAAAACTGAGATTGGTGTTGAAAGGAGTAGAAAGTTGAAAACTTAAAAGGGAATTAATCGTAAAGAAAGAACGAGTGGAATTATTAAGAAAAGTAATGACGGGTGAATTTAGAAAATAGAAGAAATGGGTTACAAGAAAGAAAAACGAAAAAGAAAAAAAAACCGAAAAAGAAAACAAAAATGAGAAATAAATGAATGGAAAACAAAGAAAAATAACTACAAAAAAAGATGAAGTAAAAGAGGGAGGAAGGGAGGGGAAAGATGATGAAAAAGCGGAAGGAAGGGAGGGGAAAGATGATGAAAAAGCGGAAGGAAGGGAGGGGAAAGATGATGAAAAAGAGGGAGGAAAGGAGGAGAAAGATGATGAAAAAGAGGGAGGAAGGGAGGGGAAAGACGATGAAAAAGAGGGAGGAAGGGAGGGGAAAGACGATGAAAAAGAGGGAGGAAGGGAGGGGAAAGACGATGAAAAAGCGGGAGGAAGGGAGGGGAAAGACGATGAAAAAGCGGGAGGAAGGGAGGGGAAAGACGATGAAAAAGAGGGAGGAAGGGAGGGGAAAGACGATGAAAAAGAGGGAGGAAGGGAGGGGAAAGACGATGAAAAAGAGGGAGGAAGGGAGGGGAAAGACGATGAAAAAGCGGGAAGGAAGGGAGGGGAAAGATGATGAAAAAGAGGGAGGAAAGGAGGGGAAAGATGATGAAAAAGAGGGAGGAAAGGAGGGGAAAGATGATGAAAAAGAGGGAGGAAGGGAGGGGAAAGATGATGAAAAAGAGGGAGGAAGGGATGGGAAAGACGAAGAAAAAGAGGGAGGAAGGGAGGGGAAAGACGAAGAAAAAGAGGGAGGAAGGGAGGGGAAAGACAGAAAAAAGGAAGGGAGGGAAAAGACAGATAAAGAGAGGAAGGGAGGGGAAAGACAGATAAAGAGAGGAACGGAGGGGAAAGACAGATAAAGAGAGGAATGGAGGGGAAATATAAGGAAAGAAAGGAAGGGAGGGAAAAGACAGAGAAAGAGAGGAAGGGAGGGGAAAGACAGAGAAAGAGAGGAAGGGAGGGGAAAGACAGAGAAAGAGAGGAAGGGAGGGGAAAGACAGAGAAAGAGAGGAAGGGAGGGGAAAGACAGAGAAAGAGAGGAAGGGAGGGGAAAGGCAGATAAAGAGAGGAACGGAGGGGAAAGACAGAAAAAGAGGAATGAAGGGGAAAGACAGAAAAAGAGGAATGGAGGGGAAATATAAGGAAAGAGAGGAAGGGAGGGGAAAGACAAAGAAAAGAAGAGAGTGAGGAGACGACTTATTGTTTATTTACACTGTTCGGACTGTTGCCCTAATCTTTATTGCCATGTTTGAGACGTTTCGGTCGTCGCACACTTCGGCCTTCTTCGGGTGCTATTAATTTGCTAGGACACATAGTGGATATAGGCGTTGGTTAGTTCCAGTGACTTGACCAAATGAGTTGTGAGTTCAATACCTATTAACAACAGTGGTGAACAAATAATTTAAAGAGTTGAGTTAAAAGGAGATAACTACATGAAATCCGGAATTGGCATCACACATGGAATGAGAATGATATACCCTACTGATCGAAATAAAGGGTTCGGTTCAAAATTCTTAACACCTGAAGAAGGCCAGAGCGTACAAAGGCCGATACGTCGTAAACGTGGTAATAAAGATGAGGTCAACAGTTCGAAGAGCGTAAATAATCCATTCTTATATATATAAGACGAGCCGTTGTGCGAAACCGCGGTCGGTCTTGGCGATCTTGCTATTTTGTTAGTGTGTTTGCTCTGCGTTACTGCCTTCTAGTTAAATACTTTTCGGTTGTGTGTATCGAGCACTTTTCTTTTCTGGTTGTTTGTTCCGTTGAGGGTTTTTTTTCTTTTTACTGGGAGGAACCGTATGTATTGTCGGTCCCAAGCAGTTTTCTTTTTTTTCCCCCTCTTTGCCCAAAGCTTTATAGCCGAGGGCAATAACGGATTTAGATTCTGCTGGTCATTCATAGTCTTAGAAAGTCCCTTCTATAAAATTTTGAGATTAGAATACACGCAGAGTCGGTTTAATAATTATTGTTATTATTGTTATTAATATATATATATATATATATATATTTCGCCCACTGTTACAATTACAATTGAAAGACTAACCTTAACATAAAATTTGTTACAACAACTTCTACAACAATAAATGATTTAATTAATACAAATAAGAATAACTTAAAACTTGAAAGAATTTACTATATTAACTGTAATAATTTCCACAAGAAATACACAGGAGAAACATCAAGAAATGTATATAAAAGGTTATCTGAACACAAAAGGGATATTTATAAAACAAAAGACTAAATGCCTAAATACATTCGTGACTCACCGTAATGAGAGCACAATTTTGATTTTAAAAAATTCTTAAAAGAGAAAGGAGAAAGTACTTTACCAAAACGGAAATGTTTAGAAAGTTCTCTGGTCATTCACAGTAAATCTAAGTCCAAGTTCTTAGAATCTTTCATCATTTTTGGTAGATCTTATATTATCACAATGTGTGATATTTAAGATCATGGAAAGAAAATTTTAAAAAAAACTAAATGAAATCGGCTTGATTATATATGTAAATCCTATTTAAAAAGAAGAAAATCCTATTTAAAAAGAAGAATTCCTATAATCCTATTTAAAAAGTTAATCCTATTTAAATATGTAAATCCTATTTAAAAAGAAGAAAAACAAACAACCAAACAAACAATAATTTAAATTTAAAATTTAAATTTAAAATTCTCAGCGTTCACTTTCCGTGCGCATGCGTAGTCACGTCAACGTAAACATCACATTCGTCAGATGAATTTCTAAAGGACAAAACCTTTTTTAGGGTACAAATCCTATATCATCAAACAATTAACTAAAACACAAAAAGTAAAATTGCACACCCTCAAAAATGGATCTGAACGACTGAAAGCATATTGAAAAAACCCAGACCAAGGCAAATTTCACAAGTCAGTGTGAAAAGTAAGATTCTGGATTCTGATTGGATAGGAAGTAGCAAATTGATCTATGACCCCGGTCAATTTTTCTTAACACTAAAGAAAAAAAGAAAAGAAAAAAACGGGTATGCTGTCCGATTCAGTCACATGACTAAATTCACTACTTAGGCACGTAACTTGATCGGTCAAATCAGTCCGAGATGGGAGCAGTAATCTAATGGACCTTGTCGCAATGTAACAAAAGAAATTTCAAGAAGCCAGTCCGGTCATACCTCGTCAACATACATTCATTCTTCCAATTTTCCTTTCTTCGTCCTTACCCACACACCGTCAAAGAAAACAAAAACAACAACAAGATACTTCAACTGTCTCCGATAAGTACAATCTCCTTTATTGCTTGACTTTCCTTTTCACTTTTTCTCCGGCCATAAAAAGGAAAAGAACACAGACTTTATTAGTAACCTTTTCAATCTGTCTACATATACTCATTCTGCTACTATCAACTATAAACTCTGAATTTTTGTGGAATATTTAACTACTTTCATTTTCTCTTTGAATGTTTTTTTCTTACACATTTATGTTATTCTCTTCCATAAATACAATTTCACTTATTTTACAAATTTGTTATTTCTGTTCAGTTAATAAAAATTTTTACTTTAACATACAAGACGAACTATTTTATTCTTTCACGTTTCAACATCCAACCTTCAACCTTTTGATATTTTAAATTGTGGAAACTTCGGTTGTGTTTGACACAAGGCCAATTTGACAAACGTCACCAAGTAAAATTGCACCCCTAAAAAATCGGATCAAAACGACTAAAAACATTTTTTAAAAAACTCAGAGCAAGGCAAATTTCACAAGTCAATGTGAAGACTAAGATTCTGGATTCTGATTGGATAGGAAATAGCAAATTGATCTATGACCCTAATCAAATTTTCTTCACACCTAGAAAATGGTTATATCGTTTGATCTAGTCCCATGACTAAATTTCACTACTTAACCACGTTTTGACTGGTCATTTCAGTCCGAGATTGGAGCGGTAATCTGAAGAACCTCGTCACAATGTAAGGGAAAATTTTCAAGAAACCGACCCGGTTATGTCTCCTCGACATACATTCATTCTTCCTCCTTCTAGTTTTCTTTTCTTCGTCTTCCTCCACACACCGTCAAAGAAAACAACAGCAAGATACTGCAACTGTCTCCGATAAGTACAATCTCCTTTATTGCTTGACTTTCCTTTTCACTTTTTTCCGGCCATAAAAAGGAAAAGAACAGACTTTATTAGTAACCTTTTCAATCTGTCTACATATACACATTCTGCTACTATCGACTATGAGCTCTGAATTTTTGTGAAACATTTAACTACTTACGTTTTCTCTTTGAACAATTAACTAATTATATTTTCTCTTTGAACGTTTTCTTCTGACACATTTATGTTATTCTGTTCCATTAATACAATTTCACTTATTTTACAAATCCGTTATTTCTGTTCAGCTAATAAAATTTTACTTTAACAGACAAGATGAAATATTTTATCCTTCCACATATCAACATCCAACCTTCAACCTTCTGATATTTTAAAATATGCTATGTTTTTAAGTGGCCTTGTATCAGGCATGGCTGACGCACCCTACACGTTTTTCTACTTTACCATAATTTTTGCCCTAAAATACACACACAGACAAATGAAGCTAAATCTTAGCACAATAACAAAATAATAATAGAACCGTTGTTTTAATTTATGTAAAGAACGAAAAAATAACTTCGAAGTTAAATCAATTCTCTAACTTGCATATTCACTTAAGAAAACCATATGCGACGAAAAAAAAACGTACAAAAGGACAAACACAATCAGGAGATAAAGGTTATTAAAGAAGGAAAAGAAAAAAGGAGCCTATATAGCAAGACCTATTTTACCCATACCATAAAAAATGACTGTATAAGTTTATAAATTATCAACAGAAAACCGATCAGTCATTTTGAGTCTGATAGAAACGCATATTAAAACGTCTTTAATTATACCATAAAAAATAACGCCATATTTTATAAAGTCCTTATTATTATCAAAATGTGTGCACATGTGAATCCTTTTTTTTTTTACTAAATGTTCTCGCTATATAAGGCACGAGAGTCATTCAAGCTAGTGAATTAGTTGCATGATATGAATTTAGTAAATAGTACGAGTTGTAAGAAACAGACGATGAAGATGAATAAAACGACTGTTTTTTTTTGTTTTTTTTTTTCTAAAACCGTTTATGCAGTGGATTGAGGTCAGAGGGAAAAGTTCAAGCACTGGTTGTTCCTCAGAAGTTCATTAAATTGCGGAAGGTGATAAGGTTCAGAGGCATTCAGAAGCATTGAAAAAAAATAAGAAAATAAATCTGACAAGAAAAAACAAAACAAGAACAAAAATACAAAAAAAAAAAAGTAAATAAATAAATTCTGGTTGATTTTAGGGCTTAAATGTTTACTTGGTGCTTATTTAGTCGAAGGCCTCCAGACGTTGTACTTGATTCATACGCTCTATAGAAAGAAACCTTTGACACCCAAAACGGAACAAAATATTTTTACACTGCGTTCAAAGAGTGTCTTGATTATCAACTCCTCAATTTCCAGTAACGAATCTCCCTCAGTTCAGAGAGTGTCAAGAACTAATTTTGAGTAGAAAACGGGAAAGAAATGGAGGCTTGACGTTATAGAACAATTCTTAACGCAACAATTCATATACACATCTGGTGGTGTTCTCCTGCTATTCATCTCGAGGTTCTCGTCAGAATCCATTTTGCACATTTATAAATCTACCATTTGTCCGTGCATTGAATACTGTTGCCATATCTGATCGGATGCTCCTGCTATTCATCTTTAGGTTCTCGTCAGAATCCATTTTGCACATTTATAAATCTACTAATCGTCCATGCATTGAATACTGTTGTCATATCTGGTCAGGTGCTCCTGCTATTCATCTTGAGGTTCTCTTCAGAATCCAAAGAAATATCTGCAATGCAATCAATCCCGACTTGGAATCTCGAAATCAGTCACTTTCTCACCGACGGTATGTGGTTTCTCGCTGTCTTTTCTATGAATATTTTCACGGCTTCTACTCTGACGATCTTTTTTCCTTGGTGCCTGGACCACATGAATTTACTCGTGATATTAGATTGGCATCTAGGTCCCACTCTTTTACCATAAAAATTGTCAAATGTAACCATAACTTCTATTCTACAGTTCCTTTTCTTGCATTTTCCACCTGTGGAACTTCTTTCTATATACTTCTTTGATAGATACAATCTTCAAAAGTTTAAATGCAACATCAATTGCCATCTCCTACCTTCCTAAATACCATCCACCTCTTATCTTTTCTTAGGTATTCCTTGTACCGTGTTTTCTCTCTTGCTGTAACCCCCTGCGCACCAGTGGCGGTCCTGTCTTACTTGAGGTGAAATTATATATATTTCAGTCCACTCCAAAAGTATTGGAACGGCAAGGCCAATTCAATTGTTTTTTGTTGTTGTTCATAGAACTCATTTGAGTTCATGAACAAAAGGTGAATTTGAGGTGTGTGTGTGTGTGTGTGTGTGTGTGTGTGTGTGTGTGTGTGTGTGTACTAAAGAAAAACAAATTATGTTGGTGCGCCCAACAGACAATTACAGAAGACTGAACACCTTCAGTCCGTTAAGCGCTATACGTGATACACGCTTGAGCGATCATGTCTCTAAAGAGACATGACTGATTAGACAGAAGATTTTCTCGGGGTAGGTTGCCATTCTCTTCTGCGGTAGACGAGTTGCCAACCAAGACTACAGAACCCTGTCCTGCTATTTAACCCATAGCTGAAGGGAGAATAAGTAGATTAATAGGTTTCCCAAGCGTATTTGCTATTAAATGAATGCAACGAAGTCAACTGGAATTTGAACTCGGCTCTCAGATTTCTACACGAACAAGGAAAGAAAAAAAAAAAAAAAAAAAGCACACACACAAAACAAAACGCAAACACCAACTTATACAGGATTATCTCAACAGATAAAACTTAAGGGCACATAGCCTAGTGGATATAGACGTTGGTTAGTTTCTGACTTGACTCTTAGTGTTGTGAGTTCAATACCAGGCTACAGCAGTGGTGAACAAGTAACTTGCAGAATTAGAGGGAGATAACTCATGACTTCCAATCGTGGTAAAATCGCACTACAGTATCTTTAGGCATTTAAAACAACATGCCACGTCAGGCCACATACACAATTCCGCGAACTCCTCGTCGAAAACACAACCATACTTAAACATGAAAACAATAAACAAAAACTAAAAATATTCGAAGCCATATACATCAAACAGTTGAAACCAAACCCGAACAAAATAAACTACGAAATCTCCACAAACATTCTTAAATGCCTATAATAGATAACAGAAGTGATTGGTTATCCCAATGGCTTTCCATACTTAATACTGCTCGCCCTCATTCTCGCGTACTCATGTGTGACGTCACAAGCTCTAGTGCGATTTTTGCTTCCAGCACGCACCCACGTGTTCGCCATTGCTTTGAAAATCTTCCATGCAAACAAAATAGACAACTACTACTATTGTTCGTCCGCGAACTGTTTAATATACTTAATATCATTGTCATCTTTGATAATGGCTGACGTAAGCCGAAAGCTCAGAAAGGATTAAATTAAAAAAAAAACATGTATCAATATTGGTATTTTCTTTCTTCTTTCAACGATAATGTTATTAAGCTTATCAGACGATATGAAAAAAATTTACATAAAAATAAATCGACAAAACTTGTCTATATTATTTAATGAAACATGCATCAATAAAAAAAATGCTGCCTAAATACGCACAATATTCGTTTTGAAAAACCCTCCGAGTACATACGCGGAAGGAAAAAATGGTAATAAAAAAAAGAACGAGCTAAGCACCCGGACATCAGTCAAAGTACGTAGCCCAAAGAAAAAAAAACCCGAGACGAGTAACCTAAAACAAAAAGCGCTCAATATGCAAGTAGAGTTTGGTGTCTTCTGTTTCGATCACGTGTCTTCCGGAGTTTCTTATATCTTTTCGACTTCATTTAGCCTCTTTAGAGAACCTTGTAGTACAGTGGATATCGGCTCGGAACGAGAAACCGGGGAGCCGAGTTCGAATTCCAGTTGAATCCATTGTATTCACTTACGCGCAGATACGCTTGGGAAAGGTATTAATCCGTCTCTTCCTTCCAGTTATGGGTTAAATAGCAGGACAGATTGGGTTCTATAGCCTTGGTCGGCAACCAGTCTACCGCAGAAAGCAAAGGCAACCTACTGCGGGATAATCTGCCCAGTCAGTCATGTCTCTTTCGAGACATGATCGCCCAAGCGTGTATCACGTATGGCATTTAACTGACCCTGAAGATCCAATTTGGTGAAACCTTGGTAGGTTCGTTGGCTCTCTAGGTTAGTTATTTACTTATATATATATATATATATAGTGTATCGAGAAAGCAGATAATTTTCTAAACATATATTGTTAAATACAAGAGACAATGAATGTCTATTATGTTTAATCATGAGCCTTTCTAAACATCGTATTTTGGCTTTAAGTGAAAATAAAGACAAAAATTCTCCAACATTTGAATATCTTTTTCATTATTCTGGTTCTCAGCTTTCGGCTCACATGAGCCATCCATCTTCAGAGCGGTTACAAGGACGTTAACATAAAGACATCCACTATCAAAGGTTATATTATCTTGTGTTAACATAAAACATTGATATGTGACGATAACAGTCACCGAATAGCAGACGCATGTTTTAAATTTGTAATTATATATAAGTAAATTAAATCTAGTTTGCCAACAAACCTACCAAGGTTTCACCGAAACGGATCTTCAGCCAACGTTCCTTGAATATCCGTTTAGGTGAAACATTGGTAGGTTTGTTGACTCACTAGGTTTAATTTACTTATTCTGCTCTGCTTAAGTATTGAGATTTAACTACAGAATAAACGAATAATGTCCTTTGACTGGAGAGTGTTTGGTAAAGGACTTTGTTTATTAATTTTATTCATTTTAATTGTTTAAAAAAAAAATATAGTAACACGTTGTTGCAACCAAGCTTTTGTCGGCCTAGACATGAGCAGTGGAACGATAACATCACTAGATTAAATAGAGGGGTCAGAAGGAATATCCCTGAAGGTCACATACACCTGATAAAGGCCGTTGTGATGACAGCAACAAAGATATAGTCCGGGTGCAAATAATATAAATCTATACATAAAATTCTGTGACTTCCGTTAGTCCGTCGATTCGTCTGTCACACTCTATAAAAAGACCACGCATTGATCGATCAAAACTAAATTTTTAGAAGGTTGTTTTTACTAAGTTGTGTAGCTTAGTACAATAAATTTCCATTAATGTTTTTTGGAAATATTAAAAGTTTTATTAACACATAAAATTCTTCCATAATTTAAAAAAAAAAAAGAAACAATTTAATGATTAAAATGAAAAATATTTAATAAAAATGCAATATTGATTTTTTTTACTTATCTTTTTTTTTTGTTTTTATATATGCAAGAATCCAGTTTCTATTTCGCCAACATTTGCGAGAAGTATAACCAACTCGGTATAACTATTACTAGGGTGTGCGTGGGTAGTGCAGTGGATATCGGCTTGGAACAAGAAATCAGAGAGCCGAGTTCGAATTCCAGTTGAATTCCTTGTATCACAAATATCATTGGGAAAAGTATTATGTCTCTTCTCTCCAGTTATGGGTTAAATAACAGGACAGATTGTTCTATAGCCTTGGTCGGCAACCAGTCTACCGCAAAAAGCAAAGGCAACCTACTGCGGGATAGATCTTCTGCCCAGTCAGTCATGTCTCTTTCGAGACATGATCGCCCAAGCGTGTATCACGTATGGCACTTAACTGACTGACTGAATATAATAGTTGGAAACATAATTAAAACTGCTAGTGGACATAAAGTGGGGGATCGGTTTTCTATTGTTATGAAGTAATAAACTGATCCCCCAATAATTACTACTTAATAATATAATACATTTCTTCCCTTTCAAGCCATGAGTCAAATAGCAGGACAGATTGGGTTCTATAGCCTTGGTCGGCAACTAGTCTACCGCAGAAAGCAAAGGCAACCTACTGCGGGATAATCTTCTGCCCAGTCAGTCATGTCTCTTTCGAGACATGATCGCCCAAGCGTGTATCACGTATGGCACTTAACTGACTGATAACCAACCCACAAAGACAAACGCTTCAGAAAGTTGGAATTTAGCACCAGAAAGAAATATTTACGCACGGCCAGTTTTATGATGCATGCTCAAGAGTAAGAAATCTAAGAATTTATTCTTCGCTGTTTAAAACGGAAAAAACAATTTTCTAAAAACATATTGTTTGCAGAAGTCAAATAATTTACCTTTCAACATAGCTGTCTTCTTTTGTCTCCCTGCAGTGTGGATATTGTGCTCAATATACACACTGAAATTATCAGCCAATCAATGCTTACAGAATAGACTTGCCTGTAACAGAATGGAATCTCCCAGGTTATTATTTAAACCACCTACCAATTTGCCCTGGTGGTTTTTTGGTCAGTTAGATTCAACTTTTAGTCTAGTTAATTACTGGCTGGTTGTTCTATAAGACTTTTACAACCAGGAAGTCCTATAAAATTAAATTAAAAAAATTATTCAACCACGAAATAGGGTTTCTGTCAAAGTATTTATCTGAACAAATCAGCTTGTTTAAATTTGATCGATTGCTTTGCGAAATTAAACGAAACGTACAGTTTGTCAAATCTCGATAAAAATGTTCAACAAAACTAAATACTATATACGGGTCGCAAAACAATTCTAGCACTAAAAATAGTAAAAGAAAAAAAATCAAGGTAGCAGCTAAAATGCAACATGATATTTTAAATAAATCGACTTGAAATCAAGCCTCTGAGCTGTTTTAAGCCCTCGCCATCTGAGCCAATCTACAAGTACTTCCGTTGTTAGTGACTTAACCAATTCTTCAACTGTCAACAACAAGTGGGTAAATAAATTTTTGTCGTAGTTAGCGATCATCAAGATAATGACGTCAGCACTTCCAGTATTCCAGTCACTTGTGTTACGAGGATGCATTTATATAAAAATAATTTTTTTTTTAATCATCTCACCCCAAGCAAGGCATTTCACTGCCACTATTGCGCATGGGGCTACATAGGAGAAGGTAAAGAGAAGGAGTGGTTACACATAGGGAATGTCAGGAGGAAGGTGACATGAGTAAGGATAGCGAGGATGAGGGTTGGGCAGATGGGAAGAGTGTTTGATAGAATGGGAGCAGGTTAGTGTGTTAGGAGGTGTCTATTGACCTTACATTTAAACGTCTGGAGATTGTAGCCGTCGGGGAAGCAATCATTTGGAAGAGAATTCCACAGTCGGGAAGTGCGAGGAAAGAAACTGTTGGAGTAGAAGTTACGGCTGCATTTTATCGGTTTCACTGTAAAAGGGTGGGATCTAGTTGCTAATCTAGTATCTCGTTCAAATTCGTATTTAGGGGGCACTAGTGATCTAAGTTCATCGGAGCAGAAGCCGTGGAAGTATTTATAGAAGAGACACAGGAAAGCCACGTCGCGCCGGTGAGAGAGAGACTGCAGGCGGTCCGCCAAGTCGGTATCTATCACATTACAGACCCTCCTTTGAACCTTATCGAGTAGCCCGAGGAGAACAGCAGGGGCACCCGACCAGATATGGCAGCAGTATTCAATGCACGGGCGGATGGTAGATTTATAAATGTGCAGGATAGATTTAGACGGAAAAAACTTCCGGGCCCTACACAGAGAACCGACTTTCATAGCAGCGGATTTAGCAATGGATTCGATATAGTCATTCCATTTGAGATCCGCTGAAAGTGTGAGACCAAGGAGGCGTAGTGTTTTACTCTCTGGGAGGCAAGCCTGGTCCATGCTAATGGGAGGTAGGTGAGATTGTCGATGATGGTTAATTGAGAGTAGCTTCGTTTTAGAAGCATTAAAATTTACTAGCCATTTCTTACCCCAGTCCAATATGGATTGGAGGTTTTTTTCAATCTCGGCTGCGAGGTTAGCTTTGACGCCTACACCAGATTTTTGTAGGAGGCGAGAGTAAACTGTGGTGTCATCGGCGTACAAACCTATTTGGGCTCTTATGGAATCAGGGAGATCATTAATGTAATAATATTAATAACGTCTAAAAAGTTATAGTAAGGAATTCTATTGAGTCCTACTTGTTATTACAAAAAAGTTTTAATTCATGAAGTAGTTGTTAAATAGAGAAATTGGGAATAGAACGCTTTGGAAGATTCTTGAAATTTCCAGTATATTCGAGTAAAATCTAGAGAATTTTTTTTTTTTTTAATCACATCACCCCAAGCAAGGCGGTAAGGCTACTGGTGTGCAGGGGGCTACGTAAGAGTGAATAGATTGGAAAAAGAGAAAGCCAGAAACCACATCCTAAACAGGGAACAAGGGATGAGCCTCTACACCTGTTCAATAGACGTGGGTGGAGTGTGAACCGGGCGATAGTAATTCGAAAGGATTCTAGAAATATGCAAATTAGATGTTAGCCCCTATAAAAATAGGTTTTGGGAAGAATGTAGTTAGTTGTTAAAAGGATTTGCTGGTATTATCAACTCTGATTTGTATATCCAGCCGAAAGAATCTCCACTAAAAGTTGCCGACCAACTAAAACCTGAAAGAGAACATCATAAATCTAAATGGGTAATAATTATTCTTCATATACACATTTGAGGATTTCCAAAAGTATAAACTTCTAAACTACATCGCTAGCTTAACTGAGTAAAGATACTTGACATCTTCCTTCCCCTTCGTAACTCTGCCAGGAGTTTTCTATTTGAATGCAAATATTTGTAATATTGTAATATATTTATATATTTTTATTTTCTGCTATCGTAAATTAAATATTTGTTTGTGATTAAGCTCTGTGTTTTGGTCAATCATTTTTTTTTCTTCTTTTGTTACAACTTATAATCCCGAACACTTGGCAGAGAATCGTGGACTTTGACATGTGAGAATCGGCCGCACTGAAATGAATCGCGCCTTAAATATCAATTGGGCATACTCGAGGAAACGAAAACTAAAGGGAAAGATTTTCCGTACGTGCGAATCCGGGTGTAGGAATCTATCTAAATCGAAATCTAATCTAATCTAAACTTATTTATAAATGGAACTTTGTGTGTGTGTGTGTGTGTGTGTGTGTGTGTCCGTTACCTATAGACTCCGAAACGGCTGAACCGATATTTATCGGAGTTACCTCGACACAAAACCTAGCTAAGTACACTCGCAGACGCTTATAGTACAACTGTGTAAATTTTCAAGAAAATCGGTTCAGCCGTTTCGGAGTCTATAGGTAACGAACACACACACTCAGAGATAAAGTTTAATTTATCAATAAGTTTATATATATATATATATATATATACGCTCTCACACAACGGTCGTTATTATAGTAGAGAAGATATTTTGTAGATAAAATGTATTCTTGGTCATTTTTTAATGTATTGCCTATAATTTCACTCCAAAAATATATTGTTGGTATTTTTACGATAAAAATATATTATACTTTTTTTGTACATTGACTTTTATTGGTGGAGATCACTGTTTGTCCATAGCTGGGATCCTAGCAGTTGCTACCACAGAGTGGACCTAGAAAAAAAAAACAGCAGTCAAGAGATGGTTCCACGCTCCTCAAAACCTTCAATCTTTCTATTAGAGTCCCTGATGCTGTATAGAGTTTATCGTCAGACCCAATACTATACACTATATTAACATCATAGCCCGGCGATGCCCGTGCAACTCAGAACCTTTTAGTATTAGGACTCGGTTATATATAAAAAAATTTGTTTAAAAATTGTGTAAAAATTCCATTAAAAAATCTATTTTCTTTTGCTTTGCGTAAACGTGATTTGATGTTTTATGTGACATTGTAAACAACATTGCGTTTGTTTTTGTTTCAAAATTATGGGGAAAATATTTACATTTTTTGTTGACTAAATGAATTTAACATAAAAATAAAAATTATTTATTTTGTTTTACTGAAATTAGAAATATAAAAAGTATTACGCTTTCAATTCACAAATTTTCGAAGAATATTTGAAAATATAGAAATATAAAAACTATTACGCTCTCAGTTCAGATTTTTTTTTTTAAATATTTCTTTTGTTTCAAAATTACGGTGAAAAATATTTACATTTTTTTGTTGACCAAATGAATTTTTAAAATGTCCGAATAAAAATTAAATATAAAGGCACATTTTTTTTCTAGTTGCGTTTGACACGTGTGATTTGATTTCTGTGACGTAATCTAGCAACCAATCTTAGATATTAGATGTTTTACGGAGCAAATGTAGACAATCTGCCCCATTGGCCAAAAAGTGCGAAAGGGAAAATTGCTGAAATTAAACTCAAACAGTATGTGTCGACCTGGCTTCCCTGTAGATATGTGTCCCTAGAAAGTTTGAATGGCGTAGCTTAAAAATGTAGGCGTACATAGGGAAAAGTCATACACAGACTCACAGATTGTCTTTTATTTATATAGATTTAAGCATTAAGCTAAGTTGTAGTCGTTCTTAAATGGTGTGGCGTGCCTCATACGTGCGGCGGAAAGGGATAGCAGATGAGGTGGAATAATTGAAAGATAATGAAACATTTAAAAACAGTTTTAAAAAATTCATATACCAAAAATAAATATGATTTCATGGATTATGGATATTATGAATATTATGAATATTATGAATTACTTACAATGGCGTGCATTTAGTCCCAGTACCGATTTTATCATTGTGATATTTTTATTTTTATCAAGTATTAAGAATAAACTAACTTGTGTCTGCAAATTGGAGGAGAGAGTTATCAGTGATAATAGTTCTGCCTTCGAATCCGTAGTTATCTTATTTTAACCTTCTCGTTATAACTTTTTTCAGTAGGTCTGTTTGGGCCTGTTCAGAAGGACTTCCCCTCGGTGAGGCACAAGCAAATTTTCATTCAGAAAATGCAGTTAAAGAAAAAAGTTTGAGGCTACTGGAAGGTCTCGAGTTCGAGTTAAGTTAAATTTAAGCTTAATATTAGTTAGAGGTATGTCCAGTTTAGCGTTGTTTTAATTAAGTTAGGGTTAAGGATATCCATTTTGTTTGTCTATAGAGACATTTGAGCTACTGAAATAAATCGGAAATATTGTTACGTCTCGGGGGAGAGTAATTTCCTGTACTGAATGAAAAATTCAAAATATATTTACTTTTATGAAGGTTATTCAATTTTTCAAAAAAAAAAAACAAAATAAAACAAAACAGGTGAATGTCTTTTTTGCGAGTCGTGAGACATGTATAAGTTTCCACCCACGTCTATTGAACAGGTGAAGAGGCTCATCCCTTGTTTCCTGTTTAGGATGTGGTTCCCGGCTTATCTTTTCTTTTTTCCCCCCAATCTTCTTTCACTTTTTTCTTTTCTCATTTTTTGTTCTCAATTGGAGTAGATAGACTTAACTATCGCCCGGTTCACACTCCACCCACGTCTATTGAACAGGTGAAGAGGCTCATCTCTTGTTTCCTGTTTAGGAAGTGGTTCCCGGCTTTCTTTTTTTCCTATCATTCTACTCTTAAGTAGCCCCATGCGCATCAGTGGCGTGACAGCCTTGCTTGGGGTGATATGATTAAAAAAAAAAAAAAGGATGTGTGTTTATTTTCATTTTCCAGTGCGTGCGTGTGACATTGAGTGAGAGAAAGAAAGAGGTAGAGAATGAAAGAATAAGAGGAGGTAGAGTCCTAGAAAAAAGAAAAGAGATAGTGAGAGCGTGATGAGCGGGTGTCGGGGGGGGGGTTGAGGGTGCAGAAAGAAGAACCAAACCGGGACAATCTTGCCTTTTAAAGGGAAGTAATGTTTCCGGGACGCCTAATCAAAAACAATTTGTCCCCCTAGCTATTTTCAGATTCAGTTACAATGATCAAACCAGATGTGTCACTTGTTCGGATTCAACCATTTATACACACACAATATTTATATATATATATATATATATATATATAGATAAGAGAGAGAGATTAGTCATCCCAAGCAAGGCGGGACCGCTACTTGTGCGTCGGAGGTTACCGTGAGAGAAAACATTGGGTGCAGGGAGGGTTGAAGAAAGGATAAAAGATGAAGGGGATTCAAGAAGATTGATGGCAATTGATGTTGCATTTAAATTTGGGGAGATTGTAGCTATCAGATAGATAAGTAAACAGAAGGGAGTTCCACAGGCGGGAAGTGCGATGAAAGAAACTATTGGAGTTTCATTTACCTATTCAACGGTAAAAGGGTGGGACATAGATTCTAATCTAGAAGCACCCATACATTCACGTGATCGGGGCATCGGCGGGAGGTGGGACTCGTCAGAAAGAGTTGCCATGAAAATATTTGTAAAACAGACAGAGGAAAGCCATGTCAGAGAGGAAAAAATCTTTTTAGCCGATGCGTTTTTTTGTCCAATGCGGGATTTTATAGAAGGACGAAAGCAGTTTTTCCTTTTGCATTTTCATTCATTTTATTCCTTTCTAGATACATCTGAAAATAATCATAAATCTATATATATATTCATAATCGTCTCACCCAAAACAAGGCAGAACTGCCACTGGTGCGCAGGGGGTTACATAAGAGGAAAGTCAAGAGAGAAGAGAACAGGTCAGTAGGTGTCGGAATATATATATATATATATATATATATATATATATATATATAATTTTCTAAACATATGCTGTTAAATATAAGAGACAATGAATGTCTATTATGTTTAATCATGAGCCGTTCTACAACCACGCTCTCCCGTAGACTTACATGTCATCTTTCTGATCAGAGTACTAGAAAACAACATTTCTCTGAAAAACATAAACATTTAGGTAATATCAGACTGATTTTGGTCAACAATACGGTGATCCTTACTCATACACACAGTAAGAGGAACCTGCAGATATTGGAGGCCATGTACATCAAATCTAAACAACCAACACTCAATAAAATCAACTTTAAATCCGGAAATAACATATTACATTGCATTTGACTAGATGGTTTTGTTGTCATTTCGCGATATCCCGCGGTGTGACGTCATAAAACCGCATCGCAAACTTAAGAACTGCGTTTATTATTTTTGGTAACTATTGCCGTTGCCAAGCAGAGTTTTATGTCAACACAAAATAAAATCGTCGGTGATGGTGGATGTTATAATATTTCAGTTTAAACAACCTCTCTGAAGATGGCTCATGTGAGCCGAAAGCTTAGAAGAACATTAAGAAATAATTATCCAAATGTTGGAGAATTTTTGTCTTTATTTTCAACTGAAATTAAAGCAAAAATACGACGTTTAGAACGGCTCATGATTAAACATAATAGACATTCATTGTCTCTTATATTTAACAGCATATGTTTAGAAAATTACTTGCTGCCTCGATATACTCGATATACTATATATATATATATATATATATATATATATATATATATATATATATATAAGCAATCGGAGTCTAACCGTACTGATGAGCTGTGATACAGCGAAACAGATCTGTCTGCGGATGACTTTACGCTCTCACATACAGATTGAGCACTCTGAAAGAATGGGAGACTTTGAAAAAACAGTAGCTACTCTGGCATCTACGCATCGTTCATTCAGCAATGAATGAGAACACTCTCAGCTATTGGGCAAGTATAATGATAATATACACGCTAAAAAGTCTGCCTCCTTCTACCGAGCACCCGTAGCTCAGAGGTAGCTTCTTTTCTCGCATTTACCGCCTGTGGAATTCCCTTCGGCTTACTTGCTTTCCAGACAGCTACAGTCTCCAAGAATTTAAATGTAAAGTCAATAGTCATCTCCTATCTCATTAACCTGCATCCAGAAAAAAATTCATCCTTCGAGGTGATAAACAGTTCAAATGTTTCAATTATCTAAACTTATTTATAAATGGAACTTTGTCTGTGTGTATGTGTCCGTTGCCTATAGACTCCGAAACGGCTGAACCGTTTTTCTTGAAAAGTTACACAGTTGTACTATAAGCGTCTGCGAGTGTTCTTAGCTAGGTTTTGTGTCGAAGTACCCCCGATAAATATCGAAAATCGATAATCGAAAAAAAATCAGGTTATAGAAGGAGTGATCCGATTTTAATCAAATTTGATGCACTCATAGACAAAGACTTAAGAAACGATATTCAGAAGTTTCAAGGTTGCAGTTCTTACAATAATGCAGAAAATCAATAATATATATATATATATAAGGCAAGATGTTTGTGTGTGTCTCTGTTTATCTGTCTGTATGTCCTTTATACAAATCCACAATTTTTATCCGATTCTCACCAAACTTCACACAAATATTCTTTAGACTGAGTCTGAGCTCCAGGACTATGGATTAGTTTTAAAGCTTTCATTTCACCCGAGCAACGCCGGGCTATACTGCTAGTCTTTTATATCTTCACTTATTATGCCAAGGCTTTATTCTAGGTCCTACGCTTTTCCTGATCTACATTAACGATCTCCCCAATGTAATAAGGTCCCAAGTAAGCATATACGCTGACGACACTACCATTTACTCTCGCCTCAATAAAAATCTGCTGAGGTTGACAAAGCGAACCTCGCTGGCGAGCATCAAAAAGATCTCCATTCTGTGGTGGACTGGGGTAAATAATGGCTCGTAAATTTCAATGCTTTCAAAACGAAGCTGCTATCTATTAACTATCAAAGGCAATCGCTCCTACCCCGTATTAGCATAGATCAGACTAGCCTCCCTGAGAGCAAAACACTACGCCTCCTTGGCCTAACACTCTCAGCAGACCTCAAGTGGAATAACTATATAGAATCCATAGCTAAATCCGCTGCTAAGAAGGTCGGTTCACTGTGCAGGACCAGGAAGTTTTTTCCGTCTGAATCCATCTTGCACATATATAAATTTACCATCCGCCCGTTTCTTGAATACTGCTGTGACATCTGTTCAGTCGTCCCTGCTATTCATCTCGGGGTTCTTGACAAAATCCAACGGAGAATCTGTAATGTGACTGATACTAACTTGGCAGCACGTCCGCAGTCGCTCTCTCACCGGCGTGACGCGGCTTCTCTGTGCCGCTTCTACAAATACTTTCATGGCTTCTGCTCCGATGAACTTAGCTCACTGCTGCCCGTTATGTATGAACTTACACGAGCTACTAGACTAACAACTAGGTTCTACCCTTTTACAGTGAAACTGATAAGATGTAGCCGCAACTTCTACTCTAATAGCTTCTTTTCTCCCACTTTCCGCCTGTGGAATTCCCTTCCGTACACTTGCTTCTCCGACAGCTACAATCTACAGGAATTTAAATGGAAGGTCAATAGACATCTAACTCGCATTCTTTCTCTCAAACTCTTTTCTCCATTCACTCCACCCGTATTCGCATCCGTCTATTAACCTCCTCCTGACACCTCCTACAACCAACCCCTTTTTCTCATCATTTTCCCTTATTGGAAAATGTTTCATTGCGTATGAAAAGCTCAAAATGCTAAAATAAGGAATCAGCTCGATATGGAGGATGATGCAAAATTTCATAATTCAAGTTTATGCAGCTTTTGGGCAGTTGATACACAGTCAATTGTTCCTGGTCCTGGGTATGACGATAAACTGTATCCGGGAGCAAGGCCTCTGATTGGGAGGGTGTGAGGAGCATGGAACCACCTCTTAATTGCTGTTATTTCCAGGTCCACTCTGACTCAGACCTGTAGCACCTGTTAGGGTCCAAGCTATGGGCAAATAGTTAACCCCCAAACTGGGGTCAAATCAAGTATAAAAATAGACTTTTTTGTTTTTTAGAAAAATATACATTTTTGAAAGAAAATTATTACCAACAATACATTTATAGAGAAAAAAATTACTATAATAACACAGTTTTGAAGGAAAAAAATTGTCATAATATATTTTGGAAAGAAAAATAAATTATTACCGGCAATACATTTTTGAACGCAAAACTAGAAGACATCTTCAGTTTTCTAAAATAAAAAAAATGAAATGAAAATCTGACTAAGTCAACCTACTCACTATGAACAAACATAAAAAAATACCTTAAAATCCCAGCTTTTTGACATTAAATAACCCACAGAGGTGTTGATATGCCGTTAAACAAAACTCAAACTCAATTTTTTCACAATGCAATGTTGCTATTATTGCTTGCCTTTGAGATAGAACGAACAATGAATAACCCCTTTGAAAGACTACCATTCATTAACTTTTTAGCTTGCAGTGGAGATTCACGTACATCTAACCAATGATCTACTCTCTTACTGTTGTCAAAGAGTAGCCGTTTCTCATCACATGTAATGATTCGATGCAAAAATGGTTATTTACCATAGTTTATTTTCATACATTAAGATTACTCGACATTGTTTATATCTAGAAAGAAAAAGATTCATGAATAAGTCAAGATAATTTTTTATATACTATAGAGGTTACTACGTTAGACGACCGGATCAAAAACTACCACACACACACACACACACATATATATATATATATATATATATATATAGTAATATTAATTATAGTAATAATACCAATAGAAACAGAACTAATTCTGTCAAGACTAGCAATAATTAAACTACAAATGAAATCGTTATATATATATATATATATACATATATATATATATATATACTTTAGAACATGTATAAACTAAAAGCTACTGCAAAATTGTACATTTCGTTTCGACATTGAAAGAACAATGACTACCTGATGAGACATTTGTTCTTTCAATTTCGAAACAAAATATACAATTTTTGAGTAGCTTGTAGTTCGTACGTGTTCTAATGTATAATTTATAATAAATATTCATTGCTCTTTTTTATATTGAGCACCGTTCTAATTTAATGTTTTGAACGTTGCAATTATTTTCTTTGTTCTTATATATATAGCGAAACAGGCTTGTATGTGGATGACTAATATATTATGCTCTCATTACGATCGAGCACTCTGGAGAAGAAAATTTTAAAAACAGTTTCCACTTCGGCTATAATGCGTGACTCTTCAGAAATGAATTGAGTTCTCTCGGTGACTGGCGTCTGTATACACTGCTTACATACAAGACGTTAAATTTCCCTTATCTAACCCCATGCGCCGATGGCTTGGGGAGTAGAGACTCCGACTAACACAAAATCGGTCGAGTTTTCGATCCCGACCAGAAGCAAGTGGATATGTCTAGCCACACTGATGAGCTGTGATACAGCGAAACGGGCTTGTATGTGGATGACTAATATACATATCTATATATATATCAGATTAAATAAATTGCAAACAGTGAGTGCTTATTTTTAATAATGCCAATTAAAAGAATCAGCTATGAATACTGTAATGTTCTAAAATGGTTATAGAAAGAACATTTTTTCATGCTTTAACAAGTGCATGACCCTGACATTACAACACAAAAAAATTCCATTTTGGATAATTTTCACGTTCTAATGAACGCTAAGCAATTTGTCAATCGTTATATTTGAAGCAAGAAGAACATTTACAATAATTTTTAGAAACACAGTTTTGCGGTTATTTTTTGTTACCACAGCCCACACCTCTCACCTCGGAAAAAGATTGAAAGTACTTAGGACCACATAGAAATGAATAATGAAATCATCTGTCAAAGTTGCAGCTCATTTCTTGCATCTTTCAATGAGAATACGCGAAAGATTATCCGTGAGTATGAACGAATTTTATTAAAAATAAGCAGACACAATGTTTGCAATTTATTTAATCTGATATGTCTAAACGAAAATTTGCTCCCTAAATTCACAATTTAATATATATGTAAAAAAAGTGTCATTAAGATGATTGCTGTTACCTTCACCATCGCGACTCCAGAGTTTCTCTCCGAGAATCACTCCGTCGACTCGTCAGCGGGGATCAGCAAAGCGATGAGACCTATTTGCAAGTTTATTGCTACGTCTAAATTTGATGATTAATTTACTCGAGCTACTAGACTAGCAACTAGGTCCAATCTTTTACTGTGATCGCCCGGTCAATACTCCTCCCAGGTCTATTGAACTGGAGTAGAGGCTCGCCCCTTGTTTCCTGTTTAGGATGTGGTTTCCGGTTTTCTCTTCTCTCTCTTCAGACCTTGGTACTGGTGCTTCCGTGAGTTTCCTGCGATCTGGCCGGTTGGTGGCAATGGCTCATCACTGTGAGGGTACCGGGTTGGCAGTTTCCAGGTTGCTGCTTCCGACTGGTAATTAGAAGCCCTAACTCTTGCGTAGCGTCAAGAGCGGCTGCTCTGATCAACAGTTGTATAATATCGGGGTTCTTGTAGTGCCATGTTTGCGCATGGATAGATGTCCCTGCAAGCGCTTTCGGTGGGCAACCCCGAGGCCACACCTTGTTGCAGCCCTAGCCAGTTTCCCTCCCGGCACAGATCGTGGGTAATGACCGCCTGTGTCCTCTACCCTAGGTCCCTTTCTACAAACAGAATCATGACGAAACAAATCAGAAATGACCCTAAACCAGTTAAATCCAAACCACCTAAACCCATTAACCTCTCCTTCACTAATATCCGAGGCATTCGTACTAACTTTCCTAGTGTAGAAGCGTTCCTGCATGAAAAGTTCCCTTGACATCCTCCCGCTCTGCGAAACTAACCTCAACTCATCTATTCCCTCCTCTGACCTCTTCATCCCTGGTTATCTTCCCCTTTTAAGGAAGGATTCCACTGTCCACATGCATGGGCTGGGTGTTTATGTCAGCGAACACCTCCCCATAACTAGGGTGACTTCACTCGAATCTACTGACCACCAATACATATGTCTCCGCCTGTCTCTCCTCAGTTCGGTTAGCTACCTATTTTTCCTTTACCGTTCTCCCTCCTCTCCTGACTGCTCCCTACTAGATAGCATTGCCGACGACATAGATAAGGCTATTTCCTATCACCCAGTTGCCCACATATTTGTATTTGGAGACCCCAATGCCCATCACTCTGAGTGGCTTCAAAACGCTGTTACTGATCCGGCGGGCATTCACGCCATGAACTTTGCTATTTCCCAATCCCTTCCGCAAGTGGTGGACTTCCCCACTCGCGTCCCAAGCACTCCTTCGGGTCATTCCTCACTGCTAGATATATGTTTCACCTCTGCGCCTGACGCCTGTCAAGTCTCGCAGCTTTGCACTCTCGGCAACTCCGACCACGCTGTAGTCTCCTTCAGTATTTCTTTCCAATCTCACTCCCCCCAGGAGCCCCCTACTTATAGAACCTCCTACCTCTACCAAAAAGCTGACTGGGATGCCTTTCGCGATTTCCTCTGCGACGCCCCTTGGGGAAAAGTGTTTGACCTATCAGTTGATGACTGTGCCTCTGAGGTTTCGTCATGGGTGAAAGCTGGCATTGATGTCTTCATACCCACCAGGAAGTATTGCTTAAAACCTCATTCCTCTCCGTGGTTCTCTCCGGCCTGCTCAGCCGCCATTGCCCACAGGAACCATTACTTCCGTCTATTCCAGAGACAGCCAACTGATCACAATAGGCGCCTGTTCACATCTGCTCGCAGTGAGTGCAAGAGAACCCTAAATGACGCAAAACAGTTGTTTGCTGAGAGAATGCGACAGCACATAGCTGACCGCAAGTTCGGCTCCAAGGACTATTGGAGGATTTGTAAACGAGTGCTCAACAATAGGAAATCATCAATACCTCCTTTAATCCATGGATTTGAGGTTCTCACGTCATCTGCGGACAAAGCTGAGTGCTTTGCCCGCAGATTCTCATCCAACTCCACATTCGACTCGTCCGGAGTGCACCCACCCGACTTCCCTATTAGAACTGAGGCCAAACTGCACGACGTATATATTACCCCGACAGTAGTATCCAGAGTAATTTCAAAACTTGACCCCCATAAGGCGTGTGGAGACGATGGAATCCCGGTGATAGTCCTTAAGAGGTATGCCCCTGAACTTTCCCCTGTCCTCTCTAAACTGTTTAACTACTGCCTTTCTGCTTCCTGCTTTCCTGCATGCTGGAAATTCTCCTCAGTCGTTCTTGTCTTTAAGAATTGTGGTGAACCCTCGGACCCATCCAACTATCGCCCTATCAGACTTCTACCGATATTCGGGAAAGTATTCGAGGCTATAATCAATGCTGAAATAGTTCATCATCTCACCGCCCACAAACTGTTCTCCGACAGGCAATATGGATTCCGCTTTGACAGGTCCACAGCCGACCTGCTAACAACTGTAACGGAGTACATGCTACAGGCCCTTGATGAGTCTGACGAGGCTCGCGCGGTTGCTCTGGACATCTCCAAGGCTTTCGACAGGGTTTGGCACACTGGCCTCCTATGCAAACTACGCGGTTATGGTATTGCCGGTCGCCTGCTTGACCTAATCCAATCTTTCTTAAATAACCGCAAAATGAATGTCGTTCTGAATGGGCGTGCCTCTTCGTCCTACAGCACGAATGCTGGTGTCCCACAGGGCTCTATCCTGGGCCCGACGCTCTTCCTTATTTTCATCAACGACCTCCCAGATGAGATCAAGTCCCAAGTAGGCATCTACGCAGATGACACTACAATATACTCCCGCTCCAGTAAGAAACCTGTCGTGGCGGACAGACATAATCTCGCTGCTGAACTTGAGCGGGATCTACACTCTGTGGTGAACTGGGGCAAGAAGTGGCTTGTCAACTTCAATTCCTCTAAGACCAAGCTCTTGTCTGTCAACCATTACAAACAACCTCTTCTGCCTCCCATAAGCATGGACCAGATGATTCTCCCGGAGAGTAATACACTACGCCTCCTCGGACTTACCCTGTCCTCAGACCTCAAATGGAAGCACTATATTGAATCCATAGCAAAATCTACTGCTAAGAAGATTGGGTCACTATGTCGATCCAGGATGTTTTTTCCACCTGAATCCATCCTGCATATATACAAGTCAACCATCCGTCCGTGCATGGAGTACTGCTGCTATTTATGGTCAGGTGCCCCTGCCGTTCTCCCCAGTGTTCTTGACAAGCTCCAAAGGAGAGTCTGTAATGTGATAGGTACTGATCTGGCGACTCGACTGCAGCCACTTTCCCATCGTCGAAATGTGGCCTCCCTCTGTCTCTTCTATAAATACTTTCATGGCTTCTGCTCGGATGAGCTTAAGTCACTGATGCCTCCTCAACAGGTGTTTACCCGTGCAACCAGACTGGCAACTGGGTCCCACACATTCACAGTCAGGTTAGC
>JBBBDQ010001521.1:2630000-2705000 GCA_037127315.1 Ascarosepion bandense
CCCCATTAATTACTACTTATTAATATAATGCATATCTTCCCCCTCTAGCTATGAGTCAAATAACAGGACAGATTGGATTCTATAGCCTTGGCTTGCAACCAGTCTACCGCAGAGAGAAATGGCAATCTACTGCGAGATAATCTTCAGCCCACTCAGTCATGTCACTTTCGAGACATGATCGCCCAAAACGTGTATCACCTGAGTACTATCGTATTCTTTTCCATTATTTTTTTGTTCGAGTTCATTAAACTCAACAAAAGTCAGGGGTTTTTTTTTTTTTGGTTCTTCATTTTTTCCTCGCTATCTCTTCCATTTTTACTGTCTCCGTTCATAATTATTCCTGTCTTCAATTTTTCTCGACAAACAAAACTTTAGTCGCCATTATTGTCCCGAAAAAACGAAAAAACGAAAACAGTTCATTTGAAATTAAAAAAAAAAATAAATAAATAAATGATCGCTATCTTGTTTTGTCATATTTTGAATAATCGAGCACTTAAAAATGGAATAATTAAAGAAAAGTGAAAAACAAAATTGAAGAAAACGAATGAAGGGAAAGGGACGATAAAAATCTATTAAATGGCCAGATACTTAGAGAATGGGATTTTCCCACGCTTAAAAACACGGCAAATTAATTTTTTTTTTTTTACCAGTTTTCAGAGACATTTGAACAATTGAGAGTTTAAAATTCTACGTTCTCTCTATCGTGTGTGCATATATACAATATATTACGGAAATTAACGAAGATTAACGAAACCGGTTATAAACAACCGATAATTTGAAATGGTTTGTTTGAACATTACTTTTGATCGATACTCGTATTTCAGAAGATATTCTGTTTATAATCAAACAGTAGTATATACTTATTTCTACCGACCTGATTATTTACGATAAATTTTTGTTACGAAAATGTGTCATTCGGCAGGATTACCATATTTATAACATAACACACAATGTACAGTGTACAGAGTGGCAAAGACAGCTGTATGTGAACTTTGTGGACTTCGAAAAGGCTTTTGACAGCATTCACAGAGATAGTCTTTGGTGCATCCTTCGACATTATGGCATCCCATCCAAATTGGTCCTCCTGATCAAGAGCTTTTACAACAACTTCAGATGCTCAGTAGGACATAACAACACCCTCTTTGACGTAAAAACTGGAGTCAGATAAGGATGCGTCCTCTTCAACTTGGCCATTGACTGAGGGGGATCCGCTGGAGCCTGTTCTCAACCCTGGAAGATCTCGATGACATGGCGCTGCTCTCCCATACTCACCAACATATACAGGACAAGACCAGCAGACTGGAAACCATTGGGCAGTAGATAGGGTAGCGGATTAGCACCAAGAAGACTGAAATGACGTCATTGAATGTGAACAGGCCTGCTCCTGTCAAAGTGAATGGAGAAGATCTACGTCGTACAGACAAGTTCACTTACCTGAGCAGTATCATCAGACCCGAGGGTGGCACGAAAGAGGATATTCAAAGCAGACTAGGCAAGGCCAGGAATGTGTTTAAGGAAATGAACAACATCTTGAGATCAACACAGTACAGCACCAACGCCAAGCTCAAGCTATCTACTCTCCTCTACGGATCTGAGTGCTGGAGAATGACTAAAGCGGATCTCGCCAAATTTCGATCCTTTCACACCATATGCCTCCGTCGAATACTGAGAATATTTTAGCCAGAGAAGATCTCGAATGAAGATGGTGCCCATGTTTTTTTACAAGCAAGAAACATGGACACCATCATTACAAGAAGGCGGTGGAGATGGATTGGGCATGTACTCCGGAAAGATCCACAGTCAATCACAAGAACTGCACTGTACTGGACTCCAGATGGTAAAAGAAAGAGGGGAAGACCAAGAACGACATGGAGAAGTACGGTGGAGAATGAGATGAAAGCCATGCAGTACTCTTGGGGTTCATTGACTAGTTTGGCCCAAGATAGGCAGAGGTAGAGAAGCTTTGTTGCTGCCCTACACACCATTGGGTGTAACGGATGATGAAAAAAAAATGAATATGACACATTTCCGTAACAAAAATTTATCGTAAATAATCAAACCGGTAGAAATAAATATATAATACTGTTTGATTATATACAGAATATCTACTTAAATACGAGTGTCAATAAAAAATAATGTTCAAACAAATCATTTCATATATATATATATATATTATAAGTTATAGCTAAGAACATGTACAAAATATAATTTACTACAAAAGTGTACATTTTGTTTCGATATGGAAAAAAAAAACAATGTCTCATCAGGTAGTTAATAATGATAGTACGAAACGTTATTTTTGAAAAAGATTAAAAAATCTCACATCCCTTTCATTTTGATGTCGAAACAAAATGTACTCTTTTGTTAGATTATAATTTGTACATGTTCTAAACTATAACTTATCTAATCTAAATCTAAGCTTATTTATAAATGGAACTTTGTGCGTGTGTGTGTGTGTCCGTTACCTATAGACTCCGAAACCGCTGAACCGATTTTCTTGAAAATTTACGCAGTTGTACTATAAGCCTCTGCGAGTGTTCTTAGATAGGGTTTGTGTCGAGGTACCCCCGATAAATATCGAAAATCGAAAAAAATCAGGTTATAGAAGAAGTGGCCCGATTTTAATCAAATTTAATACACACATAGACAAAGACATAAGAAACGATATTCAGAAGTTTCAAGGTTGTAGTTCTTACAATAGTGCAGAAAATCGATTATATATATATATATAAGGCAAGATGTTTGTGTGTGTATCTGTTTATCTGCCTGTATGTGTGTATTTTTTTCAGCCCTTTTATTTTAGTTTTTGCTTCGGGTTTGGCTCTAAGTAGGTATAATTGTAGTTCTTAGTCTCAGCCATGATACCATTTACTCAGAGGACTTATTTAGCCTTCAAAATTCAGTTTACGACGAAAAAAACTTATTTGATATCGAGACCAGGAAATCAAAATTTGACTTACATTCATTCATTTTTCTTTCAGTCTACAGTTTCGCTTTAAGTGGAAACAGCTATTGCTTTTTAGTCTTTCGTGCCAACGTCCAAAGAGTCTGAGCTCCAGGACCATGGCGTAGTTTTAAAGCTTTCATTACACCCGAGCAACGCCGGGCTATACTACTAGTAATAAATATTCATAGGTCTGTTTCTATATTGAGCACTGTTTTAAATTAATGTTGTGAATGTTGTGAATACTTTCTTCGTTCTTTGTTCACTTGGATATATATATATGTGTGTGTGTGTGTGTGTGTGTGTGTGTGTGTGTGTGTGTGTGTGTGTGTGTGTGTGTGTGTGTATGTTTACGGAGCAAGCGCATAAATGACGATAAGGTAAATATACAGATTAAACTTCGCTAATCCAGAACTCGCTAATCCGTCAATTCCGAATAGTAGAGGCCAATAGCTCGAATCTCGCTGTCATTAATTTGTCAGTATGAACAGTAATGAAGCCACGCAAACAAGTAATAATAAGAAAACAAAAGTTCTAATTGAATAGCTTCCTGGTAGCCCCTACCTTTAAGAGATACAAACAAATTTTCTCACATATACAGCTAACACCGTACGAAGAATTTTATCGATGTTAAATGTCTGTGTTTCGAGGTTATTTTATTTTATGAAAAAAAATTTTCAGTGGAAAAGGTCATGCCATTTCTAAGCTTAGGTCTCTGGTTGGTACCCGGAAGAAAATGAGAATACAACAGAAAACGAAAAAGAAAAAAAAGAAGAAAAGACGAAAACGAAAAAGGCAAAAAAAGAAGAGAAAAAAGATGAAAAAAAGACGAAAATAGAAGAGAGAAAAAGAGTCGAAAAAAATAAAAAAGACGAAAAAAAAAAGACGAAAAAAGAGAAAAAAAAGGCGAAAAAAAAAAGACGAATAGAGAGAGAGAGAGAGAGAGAGAGAGAGAGAGAGAGAGACAAAAATAGACGGACGGAAAGAAAAAATTCCCACACGTGTAATATAGCTTCCCTGTGCCTTTTCTATAAAT
This sequence comes from Ascarosepion bandense, assembly GCA_037127315.1. Lineage (NCBI taxonomy): Eukaryota > Metazoa > Mollusca > Cephalopoda > Sepiida > Sepiidae > Ascarosepion > Ascarosepion bandense. The sequence continues at coordinate 2,633,981 of JBBBDQ010001521.1, forward strand.
ATTTCCATGGTTATTGTTCTGATGCACTTTCCTCTATGATATTTTTGTAATTAGATTGTTTCTATTTTCAGTTCAAGTCTCACCACACGCCAGAATGGATTTTGACGCTCGACCGACGGGAATTTTGTCATTTCTGTTTGAAGAATTCTTAATTTTACGTTAAGTTTTTTTTCAGACAGTTTCTTGCAAAAGTTTGTATTTGAACATCTTCCAGATCTAAGTATATTTTTTACATCTATTTTTCACTAGACGATTTATTTATGTATTTATTTTTTATATTGAAGTTTTTTGTTTTATTGTATCTTTGATCCCCGCCCGGCTTCAAGTTTGTTTTAGTTTTTTTTTTTTTTTTGCGCACGCGCGTTACTTCCTTCATTGCTTTTTTATGCCCAAGTAAACATTTTTTTGTCTGTCCTTTTGTTTTAGTTTCGAAATTGTTAAATTTATTATTTTCCTTTCCTTTGTAGAAGGACATTTTTAATTTGAGCCTATTTTTAAATTAACAGAAATTTTCACGTGAAACCCTTTTGTGAAACGAGCTTGCATCGGTCATTTCTTCGTATTCTTTCGTTTGTTTTATCATTTTTGTTTTAGTATTTGTTTCAGATTATTTTTGTTTGTTTTTGAAAATTCGTTTTCCTTAAAAAAGAGGAACTTTAAAAGAAAGACCTGTTCAAGTTAAATAAGAAAGAACACCTATGAAAAGTCTAAAAACTCAATAATAGCTACTGAGTTTGCAGTCATTACCAAAAAAAAAAAAAAAAAAAGAAAGAAAAAAGAAAGAAAAAAGAAAGACAAAATTGAAAAAGAAATCTGTCTGGACGCCAAAAATGAACCAAATGAAAAACGTCCAGAGCTAAGAACGCTTTATCAAAGAAGAGGGACTCTTGGTAGATCCCATAGAGTGACAGAAAATGGATAAAAGAATTGTATCAGCCTTTGCGGTCGACAAGCATTCGCGCAAAAATTGCCGCTTCACAAAAGACACCGTTATTAAATCTTAGACGTCAATGGGGGTAAAAAAATCAACAAATTATCAAAGGAAAGGAGTACTTCATGTGAGGACGCCTCCAGTCGAGATTTAATCACAAAATAACCCATAGTAAGGACTGGGTAAGGGCAAACGTAGGAACCCCTCACCATCTCAGTATTTTAGATCCCTCGTCAATTTAGGGGAACACTTAGCAGGCTATCTAGCACAATTTCCTCAGAGTCTCACAGTGCTACCTGCTGAACCGGAGTAGAGCTTCGAGATTATGTTAGATCGTAAAGCCTTTAGTTCCGTCCCCATATGTCTGGATGTAGAAGACTTCTCTTCTCTTCTTGTCCAGAGAAGAAGGCATTTTAAGTTCTGGTTCCTGCCGTCTAAATAACACTTTGGCCAAGTCTTATTTCTGCCTCGCCTGTAAAGGGCAAGCTAGCGAGCAGGGCAGGTGTGGTAAAACCTCTGGTTGGCTCCAGTTCATGGCTTCCATTTCCCGAAAAGCCTTTGCCCACCGTTTGTGTAGTTGCAAAAAATGGAAAATAGAGAATGGCAGGTTCCAGCTTTTTGTATACTTCACCGTTTATAAAGCTTTAAAATGAACGTTCCCCTGGTGCATTGATGGCCTGTCTCTTGTAGGCACTATCAAGATAGAGATGGACACATGTTCAGTGGAACAAGCCGTTGATGTCCTCACCCCGACCATGTTCAATGGAGAAGAGCAACACCGTTGATGCCCTCACCCCGACCATGTTCAACGGAGAAGAGCAACCCCGTTGATGTCCTCACCCCGACCATGTTCAACGGAGAAGAGCAACCCCGTTGATGTCCTCACCCCGACCATGTTCAACGGAGAAGAGCAACCCCGTTGATGTCCTCACCCCGACCGTGTTCAACGGAGAAGATCAAACCCCGTTGATGTCCTCACCCCGACCATGTTCAACGGAGAAGAGCAACCCCGTTGATGTCCTCACCCCGACCATGTTCAACGGAGAAGAGCAACCCCGTTGATGTCCTCACCCCGACCATGTTCAATGGAGAAGAGCAACCCTAATGTCACTGGTTATGTAGTGTGAATGCCCAGGGCCTGAGGTTGGAGTCTCGTAGGGTAAGGCTCGCTAGCAACCTTCAGGGTATCTGTGTGAATGTATGTTGTGTACAACAAACCCTTTTTGCAACTCGTGATTGTGAATATATTCTGTTTGAGTGGCTTGTCCTTAATTCGGCATGTTTGACAGACTCTCAAGAGATGTTTCTAGTCTTTGGATGTGACGTTTGCTCTTGTCTTCGCATATCCAACGGGAAGGCTTTGCGTGCTGGATATTCTTCTCTTATGTACCATGTTCTTTCAGGATGTAGGCGATCATGGCTTTCCACATTTCCCTGTCCCTAGTGGCTCTTAGCACACTTTCTTCCGTTGCACCATGCAACTCTCGTTCCGTCATCCACCTGATCAGGTCCTTCAAATATGTTATCCGCTGCTTTCCTCTGTCTCTTTTTCTCTCTATCTGGCCTGTTAGTAACAGGTTCTCTAAGCCCTCCTTCCTCATTGCATGTCCCAGGAACCTTAGTTGTCTCTTCCTGCTGCTCAGTATTGTTTTCCTTTTAGTCTCCATCCTTTCCAAAACCTCGTCATTTCTCATATGTTCGGTCCATGATATCCGCAGCATCCTTCTGTAGAACCACATTTTAGCTGCTTCAAGTTTTTTCTTCATCTTCGAAGATATTGTCCAATATTCACTGCCATATTGAAGAACCGACATCACATAGCAATCCAGTACTCTCTTCTTTGTTTCTAGCGAAATTGTCCTGTTTCTTAATACTCTTCTCAGCTCCTGGAATGCATACTTGTGCTTTTGGATCTCAGGAAACTGCTATGACCACAAAGTGGTCATAGCAGTTTCATAGTGGTCATAGTTTCTAGAGAAACTGCTGTGACCACAAAGTGAGGGATCAGTTTATATATTGATTGTAATATGAAACTGACCGCCCCACCTTATATCCAGTATGCTTCTGTAGAACCACATTTCAGCTGCTTCAAGTTTTTCCTTCGTCTTCGAAGATATTGTCCAACATTCACTGCCATATTGAAAAACAGACATCACATAGCAATCCAGTACTCTCCTCTTTGTTCCTAGAGAAATTGTCCTGTTTCTTAATACTTTACTCAACTTCTGGAATGCTTCTTTCGCCATGCCAATTCGCCTTCGGGTCTTATTTAGGTTTTTTTTAACTAATGATCCTGCTGAGCGGTTCCACTTGTTTCGAAACGTTTTTGATGACGTCTTGTCGGGTAATTTTAGCGAACGATTAGAATACCGTTTTTTGACCCCGATATAGATCGTATAGTGCAAAAATCGGGTGTTAATTACCCAGATGGGAAGCCATTTCCGAACTTTGTCGACAAGTATCACCCCACCCCCCGGGACTTAGTCCATACTAAGTCCCAGATCCCTTTAAGATGTGGGTGATCATGACCTCACCATCTTTCTCTCCTTTGTAGATTTTAGCAATATTTTTTCTTTTACTATTCTTCCCAATCCCTTGATCTGATATCCACTTAGACAAGCTTTTTAGGCAGATTACTGTATTTTCCTTCTGACCCTCTTTTTTCAATACGTCCTGTGAGTACCAATTTCTCCGACCTCTCTTTCCTTATAATATGTCTTAGATATTTCAACTATTTATTTCTGGTTCTAATGTCTCATTTTTGAACGCATTTGTCTTAAAACTTTCTTTTTGCATCACTGGTATCCTCAGTATCCTTCTGTAGAACATCTCTCTTACCTCAGTTCTTCTCTTCATCAGTGCGAAAATTGTCCAGCATTTATTTCCATATAGAAAAATTGAAATTGCATAGCAGTTCAACACTCCTTTCTTAGTTCTTAACAAATACTAAACAATACTATCATACGAATGTGGGTGAACCTCAAGGCTCTATTCTAGGTCCTACGCCTTTCCTTATCTACATTAACGATCTCCCAGATGTAATAAGATCCCAAGGAGGCATATACGCTGACGACACTATGATTTACTCTCGCATCGATCAAAAATCTACCGAGGCTGACAAAGCGAACCTCGCTGCCGAACTTGTAAAAGACCTCCAATCCGTGGCGGACTAGGGTAAGAAATGGCTCGTGAATTTTAATGCTTTCATAACGAAGCTGCTATCTATTAACCATCACAGACAATTGCTCCTACACCCCATTAGCATGGATCAGGCTAGTCTCCTTGTAAGCAAAACACTGCGTCTCCTCGGGTTAACTCTCACGACAGAAGTCAAGTGGAATGATTATATAGAATCCATAGCTAAATCCGTTGCTAAGAAAATCGGTTCTCTGTGTAGGGCCAGGAAGTTTTTTCCGTCTAAAACAATCCTGCACATATATAAATCTACCATCCGCCCGTAAATTGAATACTGCTGCCATATCTGATCGGGTGCTCCTGTAATCCACCTAGGTGTCCTTGACAAAATCCAAAATATGTAATGTGATCGATTCCGACGTGGCAGCTCAGATACAGACACTTTATCACTGGCGCAATGTAGCTTCCCTGTGTCTCTTCTACAAATACTTTCACGGCTTCTGCTCCGATGAGCTTAGCTCACTGGTGTCCCCTATATATGAATTGACTCAAGCCACAAGATTAGCAATTAGGTCCCAACCTTTTACAGTGAAACCAATAAAATGTAAACGCAAATTCTACTCCAGCAGCTTCTTTCCCGCACTTAACGCCTGTGGAATTCCCTTCCATTTACTTGCTTCCCCGACAGCTACAATCTCCGAGAATTTAAATGTAAAGTCAATAGTCATCTATCTCAATAACCTGTATCCTCTCTCTCATGTTCCTTTCTCCGTCCACTCCACTCATCAGTGGCTTACCCACTTTCTGACACCCCCTATAACCTCTCACTTTTTCTCTTAACTTTCCTTCTATGTAACCCCCTACAAATCAGTGGCAGTAAAATGCCTTGCTCGGGGCGATATGATTATAAAAAAATTCTTCATATTTCGCAAGACTTTGTTTAGCTTCTGAATGTTAGCGTTTGCTATTTCAATCAGTTATCATATTTCGATGTCACATTTTTCGTCATCTTATAAAATCCTTCGCGTATAGTTTTGATATTAGAAACAGAAAGAAAAGCGCAAGAACTTCTAAATATAGTAAAGGAAAGTAGGAAGAAGAGACTATCTTTCACTTATAAGAAGACAAAATGTATAGTCGCCAGCAAGAGAAATTGTTCGGGATGAGATATCTGAACTGTAAATGACAAAAATCAAGTACGAAAATTTAAATATCCAGGAAAGACTACCTACGTCTCTTTTAGATTGTAAAGAAAAAGAAAGGATTAACTATTATTAGTAAGAAGCCAATATGCATAGTGATTGGCAAATGTGACAGCCCAAAATGGAACTTAGACGTCAAAATCAAGCAGGTGTAAAAATGTAGTTATTGTGGGTAGTTTAGAAACAAATGACGGATATATAAACCTGAATATATGTTTCAAAAGCGAACGAGTATTTCAAAAAGCAAGCAAAGTCTTCAGAAATGTTAGAATCAAAGAAAAGAGTGCTAAACAGATTTGTAATGTCAATTCTCATGTATAGCATTGAATGCTAGACTATCACCACACAGATAAAGAGATTTGAAACGATAGGGATGTGGTTCGACTGACTAATGTCCTTAGAAATTAGAAAAATTGCTGGACGGCTATGTATTATGTAACCTCTTTTATGGCAGCGATCGTCGGACAGTTTTCTCATGGGATGAAGAAACTTGAAATGAAAGATTCTACTGACGAGGGTCTTTAGAAACAAAAAAAGTGTGTTTGTTCGGCTATGTAATATCTAATCTTTTTTATGGCGTTGAATGCTGGACAATCTCTCCATAGATGAAGAAAGAATTGAAGCGACAAGATGGTTCTACTGACAGTGTCCTTGAAACGAAAAAAGAGATGATGGACGGCCGCTGTAATATCTAATCTCCTATGGCAGTGAATGCTGGACAATCTCCTCACAGATGAAGAAAGAGAATTGAAGCGACAAAGAGATGGTTCTACGGCAGTGTCCTTAGAAACAAAGAAAAGAGTGTTGGACGGCTGTAATATCAATCACATGGCGGTGAATGCTGGACAATCTCCTCACAGATGAAGAAGAGAATTGAAGCGACAAAGAGATGGTTCTACTGACGACTGTCCTTAGAAACAAAGAAAAAGGTGTTGGACGGCTATGTAATATCTAATCTCCTACTATGGCAGTGAATGCTGGACAATCTCCTCTAGATGAAGAAGAAGAAGATGAAGCGACAAAGAGATGGTTCTACTGACGACTGTCCTTAAAACAAGAAAAGAGTGGACGGCTATGTAATATCTAATCTCTATATGGCAGTGAATGCTGGACAATCCTCACAGATGAAGAAGAGAATTGAAGCCGACAAAGAGATGGTTCTACTGACGACTGTCCTTAGAAACAAAGAAGAATATTGGACAGCTATATGTCTATCTAATCTCCTATATGGCAGTGAATGCTGGACAATCTCTCTAGATGAAGAAATTGAAGCGACAAAGATGGTTCTACTGACGAGTGTCCTTAGAAACAAAGAAAAGAGTGATGAACAGCTTCCTGTAATATCTAATCTCCTATATGCTTGATGAATGCTGGACAATCTCCTCACAGATGAAGAAGAGAATTGAAGCGACAAAGAATGGTTCCTGCTGACGACTGTCCTTAGAAACAAAGAAAAGTGTTGGACGGCTATGTAATATCTAATCTCCTATATGGCAGTGAATGCAATCTCTGGTGAAGAAGAATTGAAGCGACAAAGAGATGGTTCTACGGCGAACTGTCCTTAGAAACAAAGAAAGAGGTGTTGGACGGCTATGTAATATCTAATCTCTATATGGCAGTGAATACTGGACAATCTCTACAGATGAAGAAGAGAATTGAAGCGACAAAAGAGATGGTTCTACTGACGACTGTCCTTAGAAACAAAGAAAAGTGTTGGACGACCTGTAATATCTAATCCTATATGGCAGTGAATGCTGGACAATCTCTCTGAATGGAGAAAATTAAACGACAAAGAAGATGGTTCTACTGACGACTGTCCTTAGAAACAAAGAAAAAAGTGTTGGACGGCTATATAATATCTAATCTCCTATATGGCAGTGAATGCTGGACAATCTCTCACAGATGAAGAAGAAAGTCAAATGGAAAGGAAGGAGGAAACAAAGAGATGGTTCTACTGACGACTGTCCTTAGAAACAAAGAAAAGTGTTGGACAGCTATGTAATATCTAATCTCCTATATGGCAGTGAATGCTGGACAATCTCCTCACAGATGAAGAAGAGAATTGAAGCGACAAAGAGATGGTTCTACTGACAGGTGTCCTTAGAAACAAAGAAAAGAGTGATGAACGGCTATGTAATATCTAATCTCCTATATGGCAGTGAATGCTGGACAATCTCCTCACAGATGAAGAGGGCTTGAAGCGACAGAGATGGTTCTACTGACGAGTGTCATAGAAACAAAGAAAAGTGTTGGACTATTTTAATATCTAATCTCCTATATGGCAGTGAATGCTGGACAATCTCCTCACAGATGAGAAGAAGAGCTTGAAGCGACAGAGAGATGTGGTTCTACTGACAGTGTCCTTAGAAACAAAGAAAAGAGTGTTGGACGGCTATGTAAACTATCTAATCTCCTATGCTGGCAATGAATGCTGGACAATCTCCTCACAGATAAAAAAGAGACCTGAAGCGACAGAGATGTGGTTCTACTGACGAGTGTCCTTAGAAACAAAAGGAAGGGTGTTAGACGGCTATGCCTGGACAATCTCTTCACAGATGAAGAAGAGACTTGAAGAGACAGAGATGTGGTTCTACTGACGAGTGTCCTTAGAAACAAATAAAAGAGTGTTAGACGGCTATGTAATATCTAATCTTTTTTATGGCAGTGAATGCTGGACAATCTCCTCACAGATGAAGAAACTTGAAGTAACAGAGATCTAGTTCGACTGATGAGTTTCTCTAGAAACAGAGAAAATAGTGTTGGACGGCTATCTAATATCTAATCTCCTATATGACAGTGAATGCTGGACAGTCTTTTCAATGGATAGAGGTGGTTCCATCGAAAAAATGTATTTAATGTCATAGACAAAACATGTGAGCAACGAGGAAGTTTTAAGGAAAACAAAAAACAAAAAGAAAACTTTACATTCAATCGGAAATAATTAAAATTCTCAAGACAAAAAAGAAAAACGGCCCGGAGAATTTGACACTCACATGAGATATTGCAGGAAAGGGGGTGCAGGGAAGATAACACGAATAAGTTACTTAATGCGTTTTAGAGAAAGGCTGGAAAAACAATTAAAAGGCCCATCACAGTTTGCTTAGAGGACGGGAAATGGTGAAGAGTCATGATCAGTTACTTCCTGAATGTATACGACACATAAAGAAAGCGTGTTCCATATTTGTGTCTTTGTGCCAAACTACACTCAAGGAACTTCGGGTTTTTGTTATTTTCGCAATGACTTGTCCCCAGAATTCTACATATTAACTCCCCGTTTTATTTATATAAAGTCGGGCTCCGAAATTCTTTCGGAAAAATCAGTAACAATGAATTCTACGTGGCCGAATTGAATTACAAGGTTTAGATTTTGGCATTCTGCTACTCGCCTCAATAGTTTCTGTAAAGTGTAGAATCATAACATTCTCTGGCTTGCTGGGAACGCAGACTTTCCGCTCCTACCCACATATTTAGGTCTTACCTAGGATTATTTTAAAGGTTTTTATTTCAGTCTCCCTACTTTTTTTTTTTTAAATCAAAGGCTCCTTAATCATTCAGTTCGCAAATTGCTATTAACCCATATACAAGTACGAATGTACTTAAAAGAAAAAAATGCAGAAACTCAATACAGGAATTTTCTTAAACCTTTCTCTTGAGATCTATTAAAACTGATTTAGATCCTTACTTGGAATTTTTCGAGTTTTGACAATTTTGTACGAATAGCTGGCTCACCACGACTGCTCGTCCGACAGTGGTCCGATCACGGCAGCGAGGTGGTCGTCGGCTAGGCGTCTACTTCACGTCTGATCACGTCGGCGTGTGGTTACCGATTTCTTCAAAACAGGGAAGCCGCATTGCGTCAGTGAGAAAGCGACTGTATCCTAGCTGCCAAAGGATACAAATCCTATATAATCTAACAATTAACTCAAAGAAAAAAAAGTAAAATTGTACACCAGAAAAATCGGTTCAAAACGGCTGAAAACATTTTGGAAAAACTCAGATCAAGGCAAATTTCACAAGTTAGTGTGAAAATAAAGATTCTAGATTCTGATTTGAGAGGAAATAGCAAATTAATTTATGACCCCAGTCAAATTTTTCTTAACTAAAAAAAAAAAAAAAGTCTGTGCCGTTTGATCCAACCACGTGACTAAAATTCACTGCTTAACTACGTCCCTTGACCGGTCAAATCAGCCAGAGATGGGAGCGGTAATCTGACGGACCTCGTCACAATGTAAGGAAGAAATTTCATTTTGGCGACCGGATGTAAGGGCGCGTCACACATTCGTTTTTCCTCTCCTTCCAATTTTCTTTCCTTCGTTTTCACTCACACGCCGGCAAAGAAAACAACAACAAGATACTGCAACTGACTCCGATAAGTACAATCTCCTTTATTGCTTGAAAAAAGAAAAGCTTTTTACTCTTTAGCCGGACATAAAAAGAAAAAGAACACATACTTTATTAGTAACATTTTTAGTCTTTTACATACATATACACACACACACACATACACACACACATTCTGCTACTATCAAATATAAGCTCTGAATTTCTGTGGAACATTTACCTACTTACATTTCTCTTTGAACAATTAACTACCTACATTTTCTATTTAAACATTTTCTTCCGTAAATACAATTACACTTATTTTACAAATTCGTTATTTCTGTTTAGTCAGTCAGTTAATTGCCATGCGCGATACACGCTTGGGCGATTATGTCTCGAAAGAGACATGACTGACTGGGAAGAAGATTATCCCGCAGTAGGTTGCCATTGCTTTCTGCGGTAGACTGGTTGCCGACCAATGCTATAGAACCCAATCTGTCCTATTATTTAACCCATAACTGGAGGGAAGAGACGGATTAATACCTTTCCCAAGAGTATTTGTGCGTAAGTGAATGTAAGGAATTCAACTGGAATTCGAACTCGGTTCCCCGATTTTTCGTTCCGAGCCGATATCCACTGCGCCACAACGCACATCTGTTCAGTTAATAAAAAAAATTCTTTAACATACAAGACGTACTATTTTATTCTTCAATATTTCAACATCCAACCTTCCGATATTTGAGATTTTGGGGACTTATGTTGTGTTAGGCACAAGGCCAATTTGACAAAAATCACCGAGGCCCCTACAATTTCGGGTCTGATCCGACTCTTGTAAATTTAGAGTAGAGCAGGAATGTGTTAAACCAATCTTTACTGTTTATTATTCCGATTGAATTCTTTGCATTCACTTACGCACAAATACCCTTAAGAAAGATATTAATCCGTCTCTCCCCTTCAGATATGGGTTAAATAATAGGACAGATTGTCTCTATAGCCTTGGCTGCCAACCAGTCTACCGCAGAAAGCAATGGCAACCTACTAAGGAATAATCTTCAGCCCAGTCAGTCATGTCTCTTTCGAGACATGATCGCCCAAAGCATGTATCACGTATGGCGCTTACCTGACTGACTGAATGGTTATAGGGAATGAAATGAGGAAGGAGGGCTTGGAAAATATGATACTCACATGTCATATTCAGGTACAGAGAAAAGCAGCTCGTAACATACCTGATGAGTTTGGGTAAATGGATTGTAGAACAATTTTTGGAAAAATAAAGGCAAAAGCTACAAGGAAGATATGGAGGGGCATGATCTATGTCCTGAAAGGATACAGCACGCAAAAGAAGAACGGTCATTTGAAAAGTGATGCTTTGTCTCTGTACGCTAATTTCCTGCCCAGCCAATGAATCATTTCAGCCTTGAGAGGAGAGGATTGGCTAGAATATATTTTGCGACTCTCACACAGCAAAATCTCGAAGACAATGACAAAAGAAATAATTCTTCGTCTCTAGAAGGCCCCGCAGCGAATATTTCTATAATTACTGCCAGCAATTAAGATAAAGCTTGACCAGAATGAACTATTTATGGTTTTACACGCACTGCACACGTAGTTACTTTCAAAGGGGCTTTCACGGTGCTAAGATCAGTCAGTTAAGTGCCATACATGATACACGCTTGGGCGATCATGTCTCGAAAGAGACATGACTGACTGTGCAGAAGATTATCTCGCAGTAGGTTGCCATTGCTTTCTGCGGTAGACTGGTGAATTATATTATTATATTAATAAGTAGTAATTAGTGGGGGATCAGTTTATTACTTCATAACAATAGAAAACCGATCCCCCACTTTATGACCAGTAGAAGACTTAATCATGATCTCAACTATTATATTCAGTCAGTCAGTCAGTCAGTCAGTCAAGCGCCATACGTGATACACGCTTAGGCGATCATGTCTCGTAAGAGACATGACTGACTGTGCAGAAGATTATCTCGCAGTAGGTTGCCATTGCTTTCTGCGGTAGACTGGTGAATTATATTATTATATTAATAAGTAGTAATTAGTGGGGGATCAGTTTATTACTTCATAACAATAGAAAACCGATCACCCACTTTATGCCCAGTAGAAGCCTTAATCATGTTTCTATTATATTCAGTCAGTCAGTTAAATGCTATAAGTGATACACGCTTATGTCTCGAAAGAGACATGACGGACTGGGCAGAAGATTATACCGCAGTAGGTTGCCATTGCTTTCTGCAGTAGACTGGTTGCCGACCATGGCTATAGAACCCAATCTGTCCTGTTATTTAACCAATAACTGGAAGTAATAGGCGGATTAATACCTTTCCCAAGGATATTTGCGCGTAAGTGAAAGCAATGAATTCAGCTGGAATTCGAACTCGGCTCTCCGATTTTATCCAATGCACCACAACGCACATCCTAAGATATGCTATGATATTTGCATTAAAACCTAGAACCCCCAGATAAATTGTCTAAAGACCCGAGGTTCATTCCTAATTGTAAATTTTTTAAGTTATTATTCTTCACTAAACTGGATATTGGTAAATACTTAGATCTTTGCAAAAGTTTGTGTCAAATTCAGTCAGTTAAGAGCCATACGTGATACACGCTTTGGGCGATCATGTCTCGAAAGAAACATGACTGACTGAGCAGAAGATTTTCTTGTAGTATGTTGCCATTAGTATTTGTCTATATTTCTGAGACGAGGTAGTATTTACAGTATTTACATTATTCGAACTATTGTCCTCATCAGCAGTGGTGAACAAGTAACTTGCAGTGTTAGAGGGAGATAACTCATGACTTCCAATCGTTCTATAGCCTTGGTTGGCAACTAGTCTTCCGCAGAAAGTAATGTCAACTTGCAGTATTTACATTATTCGGACTATTATCCTCATCTTTGTTGCCATTTGTACGACGTTTCGGCCTTCTTCAGGTGTTGAAAATTTCGAACCAACCTTTTTATTACAATCACTGGGGAATATCATTCTCATTCCTTGCGTAATAGTAGTGGACATTGGGATCAACCTTCAAAAGCGATAGTCTATTTTATGCTTAAACGCATTCTCCAGGCCTAAAGATTGCGTTTAAAAAGGAAACCTGCTATTGTCCTCAATGCCCATTCACGATTTTATGCTGAAGTTTGCATAATACAGGTCTCGAGAGACACTTAAGCTAAAAGCTTACTGTTAAAATAGTTATGATGTATGAAGTGTGATATGAATTGAATAAGATGCGGTAGGAAGTGTCGGGAAGAAGGATATATCAAGACTGATTCTCAATTTGAACTTGCATTCCTGAGTTTGCTTTTCACAGTGAATTTTAAGTTTGACCACTTAAATGTCGTCTTAATCCTTTCCCTGCCCTGTGAATCATATGTAAGCACAGGACATGTAATTTCTACGTTCGAAAATGTCCTGGATAGGTAAAGGGTTAATTAGAGACGCAGGTATAGGAATTTACTTTCAGCATAAAAGGGACACGTGTGTAGCACTCAGCGAGGATAGAACTCACGACCCAACAGCAATGGTCAGCTTTCGTTTAGTTTTATCTAACAGCGAGCTCTCAATCGGAGAAATGGTGATTTTTTTTTCAAGCGTGGCATAAACGTTGCACAAGGCCGAAAGTGAGTTCGATCTTCACCCAGTGAAGATCGAACTCTAACATGAAAAGCTTGTTAACCATATCATGGTGCCTCAAATAATTCTCGAAGCAATTCACCTCTCATCCTTCTCTTACCCTCTTCCTGACACCCCCTGTAACCTGTCACTCTTTCTCATATCATTCCTCCTATGTAACTCCCTGCACAACAGTGGCAGTAAAATGCCTTGCTCGGGGCGACACGATTATAAAAAAATTGATGGTAAAAATATGTGCGTTGTTATGCTTTCATAATAAAATTATTTACCAGTAAAATAGCTTGGTGATGTGAATGCTGGACAATATCATCGAAAATGAGGACAAAACTGGAAGCGGCCGAAATGTGGTTCTACAGAAGGATGCTACGGATATCGTGGACTGAGCATACAAGCAACGACGAGGTGTTAGAAAGAATGGCAACAAAAAGGAAATTGATGCTGAGCATCAGGAAGAGACAACTGAAGTTTCTGGGACATGCGATGAGGAAGGAGAGCCTGGAGAACCTGATACTGACTGGACAGATAGAAGGAAGGAGAGACAGAGGAAGGCAGCGGATAACATATTTGCAGGGGATGATCAGATGGATGACGGAACGGGGGTTGCCTGGAGCAACAGGAGTAAACATACTAAGAGCCACAAGGGATAGGGAGACGTGGAGAGCCATGATCGCCTACGTCCTGAAGGGACAGGGCACATAGAAGAAGAAGAAGATCTATAAAAATAGACCGGTAAAATAAACTAAAAAGCATGTTTGTCTATTGTTCATTTAATCTCAAGCAAGGCAATAAAGTTACTAAGACGCAAGTGGTTACTGATTATGGAAGAATATGGCAAAAAGAAAACCAAGTAAAATAATACTAAAAATAGACTTCTATTTTTTGTATTTGTTAAATAAAAAGACCACCAAAAAATGAAACTATTTCATTTTGCTCAATTTTTTAACGTAAAATTTATTTAAAATTCACAATCCACGTACAAATTGTATAGAAAAACGTGTTAAATGCCTCCTTTCAGAATATGAATGTGTGTCATGACTTTCAGTCACGTATGAAAGGAAAAAAAATCACATGTTCCAGCATCGCCTTTTGAAAAACGCCATTAACTTTTGTTCAAACCTCAATTCAAACAAACAGCAAAAAAAAAAAAAAAAAAAAAAAATACAAATTTAAATTAAAACAACAACAAATGTTTACATAGGATAATAGGTTTCGAAGCTATTCATATTATGAGAGCGTTAGAAAAAAACAAAAACAAAAAAAAACAAAAAACAAATAAAAAAAAACAAATAAATCAGAAATCTTTACAAAATATCATTCTCAACCCACCCACCCCTTTTTAAAACTAGATATAGCTCGCTTACTTAATTTTGTGACAACCGTGCCTGCTTTCGTATTCATTTCAGTCGACTTGTCTAACGGCATATCAACACCTCCCTGGGTCATTTAATGACGAAATTTAATTTTCTTAGGAACTTTGAAGTAATAAAAATATATGTTATTCTGCTTTCGCAAGTGAATATATGGTAGATGATACCCAGCTTTTATTGGATGGTTTTGTTTAGCAATATATGAACATCTCTGGGTTATTTGATAAGGTTATTATTCAATGAGTAAATTTCTATAAGTATCTTATAATCATATTTTCTCGGGTATTACGAGTTGTTTAGTATTAATTTACTTTAATTTCAGTTAGGCTTTTACACCTTATATTCCTGTGTTTGGATATATGTTTTGGGTTCTTCCGGTATAGAAATAGTGTAAGACATTTGAATTAATAAAGATTTTGTTTTCCATCGTTTTCTCGCTGAAATGGCCATCCAACGAAATTTTTGTATTATTTTTATATATTTCGCTCTGTAAATAGAGCATATTATTTAGATTGAGCCCGCTAACTTAATGAATTTTAATATTAATAAAATGAACATTACTAGGATAACGTTTTGGGGATTTGCCTATTTCCTCATCTTTTTCGATTTAAAATTACATATTATATATATATATATATATATATATATATATATATATATAGGAAAGAATATTAAAATATTGCAAAATGTGTTTTTTTGACAGTATTTGTTTATTTCGACGATTTCTACAAATACTGTCAAAAAACACATTTTGAAACTCAAAACGTTTTAATATTCTTTCCTATACATATTAAGACAGTATACTTGGATCATCACTCTGCTATATATATATATATATATATATATATAATACGTGAATTAAATGTAGATATAAGGGTACACACAGGTATAATATTATTCCGGTGTCAATAAAACAGTGCTCAATATAGAATGAACAGAGCTATTATATATATATAGCCTTTGAGATTTCACTCGCCCGATTAACTCAGTCGATTAAAAACTTAATTGGGCAATTAAAGTTTGTTTTACTCGCCCGCGGTAGATTAAAAATCTCGCAATGAAACCTGTTCCTTCAACTATAGAAAAAGTTAATCTGATTACTTTTACAACCCAGAAGTATGCCACTGAAGATTCACAAGTTACTTAGAATGACCCACAATGACATTATGGAACTCTTGCCTTTTTTCGTCTTGGTTAGTGTAAACATTCGTTTAATTAACGCTTCCAGAGTGAAGCTGAAATGTTTATCGCCCAGATTAAAGACGCTCAGACTTTTAGAAACTCATTTGGAAAAATATCTTATAATCCCCCGCCTTACAAAAATTAAAAACGAACATTTGAAAAAATAAATAAATAAATAAAGAGAAAAAAATACGCTTACTTCTTTCAGCCACGAACCGAAAAACAAATTATACAAGAAAGTATTTTTTTTTTATAGAAAATCGTTTAGAAAATCAGATTTGTTATTTTCTTATCTATGAAATGGGGGTTGCATTTAGAAGACAGAAACTACAAATTTAGTTCCCGCCACTCAATTGTCATTAAAAAAAACAAAAAGTACAGCATATCATAATGTTAAAAACTTACAAATTTTTATCATGAAAATGTTTATGCTATTATTAAGAGAAAAGATCAAATTTTGTTATTATTTTTAAAAAAATGTTTAATCCTTTCTAATACGTTCGAAATTTTAATGAAAATTTCATTTTTTGTTTTCCGTCAGCGATTCACACTATGTTTACGTAAAGCGACTATTAAGAAAATGGAGTCGGTCGAGTAAAATGATTTTAGGGCGAGTAAATTTTCCCTCGCTCTCGGTCGCCGGTCGAATGATTTCCCTTTCAAATCACAAAGGATATATATATATATACGTCGATTTAACACGGTTGTCTATTAATTTTTAGTTACAATTCTCTTTCCTTTTTTTTTGCGAACCCAGACGATGTCAATTTTTTCTTTTCTTGTTTATTTGATTTGATTTTATCTTTTTCTTTTTCTTTTCTTTTTTAATTTCTTTGCAAATCTATTTAAAAAGGAAAAGTAGACTAATTTTTCTCCAGTTTCTGAAAGGATTTTTCTGTTGCTGAAGTGATGTGTTATCCCCCGTGGGGATCTTCATATCAAAATGACCATTCAACATCTTTGAATTAATCCTATATATATATATATATATATATATATATATATTAATAAATTTACATATTATCCTACGTCGATGGCACGACTCGTTATGCAATCTTCAAGTTCATTTTACAAACTGACCGTTTAATAGATTTGAGTACAAGTTCACTCGATGTTCACGGGAGTTAAATTTCATAAAGTTAGATTACTGCTTTTTAATAGCAAGAGTAACATTTTATTATACAAAGTCTACATGAACATTAAAAATTGAAATATTAAAAGTAAAATTTTAAAAGTAAAAAATATTAAAATGCTGGGAGATTAAATCAAAGAATTTAATTCAACAAAAAACAATTTTAAAGTTTCATTAAGAACATAAATAAATATATTTCACAAAATAATACTATTATATCAAATAAATATTTGACACACCTGAATAATATCAGTTACCCAACTACTACTAATAATGCCTCTTCAAAAAATATTTGCAACTGCCAA
Source organism: Ascarosepion bandense (assembly GCA_037127315.1). Lineage (NCBI taxonomy): Eukaryota > Metazoa > Mollusca > Cephalopoda > Sepiida > Sepiidae > Ascarosepion > Ascarosepion bandense. The sequence goes on from JBBBDQ010001521.1 coordinate 2,651,207, forward strand.
AAGAATAAGACCTGCTAATTGAATAGTCAGTGTATGTCCGAAAGTATTTTTTTTATAGAGCTCGAATTCATTTGGATGAAGATAATGTTAAATTTTACTTTGGATCGACCGCTAACATGTGGAAGTTTAGTTTAAATAATCATACATTGTCTTTAAACAACTGTAAATACAGCAAAAGTATAGTTTTATCAAAATATTATTGGAAATTAAAAAGCAATATCAAGAACCCAATCATTACCTGGAATATCGTGGCGAAATCCAAATCCTACAACTGAAAAAAAGAGATAGTTATAACTCATACCTTTCAGAAAAAATTATCTTGAAACATATAAATAACCCTAATCTACTTGATAAAAAAAGCAATTTAATGACTCCATACTACCACATGAAAAAGACTTAAATTCTTAGACTCCGATTCCTCTATACGTTCACCTCTTTCTTTCTCAGTCCCTACTTCTTTCTTTCCCCAGCAAATATTACTATTAATAATTGTGAATTACGCCCCTTTGACTCCCATGAACATCGAGTAAACTTAAATTCAAATCTATCACTTTGTAATATGCACCTGATGATTGCATAACGCATGAAACTCCGAGTCATGCCATCAACGTAGAACTATATATACATATATAAATATACATTAATTTATGCTGGTACGTTTTTTGTATGGCGAAATAGTCTCTTAGGTAGGTGGATGGTTTTTAAAAATCTGTAAATATCCTATTTACGAGGCTCGACGTGTATAAATTGCTAAATGTCGGACCCAGTACTGAACCTATTGAAACACCATTGCGTTGTGCATATATATATATATATATATATATATAGATATTATTATTATTATTATTTAAGAAAGGGACTTCAGTAGAACACGCTAATAGTAAAACATATTTTTTAATAATCCAATCTAAGCTTTCGGCTTACATATGCCATTTTCATTGTTGTTGTTTCTTGGAAATCTTCCGTGTAAACAAAAACAGTTTGTCATTATCGTTTGTCCGTGTTTATAATATATAATGTAATTTGACATCTTTGTGTAAGCCGAAAGCTTAGGTTAGATTATTAAAAGATTATATACTACTATTGGCTTGTACGACTGAAGTCCCTTTTTTAGATAATAATAATAATAATAATAATAATAATATATAACGTGGTGGTGTTTCACTGGGTTCAGTACTGGGTCCGACATTTAGCAATTTCTACATGTCGAACCTTGAAAAAAAAAAAAAAAAAAAAAGAAGATATTTACAGATTTTAAAAAAAATATCCATCTACCTAAGGTGGTTATATATATATATATATATATATATATATATATATATATATCGCCAGATACAATGCCCAAGAGTCACACTAAGTTTGTTAGTGGGAAAGCAAAGTAGCAGAACTTTGGGCCAGAAACACAATACTTGAGTGGTCGGTTCAGACCCCTAGACCGCTCGGTTAGAAAGATTAAAAGATACATATGGAAAAAGATGGGGGTAAGCAAGAAAGCTTGCTGGGGAAGAAACTGAAATCCTCTGCACCCATTTGTTGAATTTCAGAGATAAATTCTTGTCAGATATGATTAATCACTTTCAATTTATTATTGCGCTGAAATTCTTCAAGTCTAGGTACCAAATAAGGAAGCTCATCAGAACAATTACCGTGAAAATAGTTATAAAAAGAGGTACACAGAAGCTACGCTATGGCGTTGGAAAAGTAGCCGACGAGATACCGGGTCAGGATTAATAACATTGCAGATTCTTTCATCTTACTGCCTCTTGCTTTTTTTTAACTACTGATAACAGCTTGTTTTTTTAGGTTTTATCAACACTTTCTAGGATGTTTAAAGCCGAAACATATTTCGGTTTGTAAGAGCTTGTTTTTAATCATTTCCCCTCAAGCAAGGCAATAAAGTTACTAAGACGCAAGCGGTTACTGAGTGTGAAAGAATATGAGAAAAAGAAAACCTCGTAACAGAAAGAAATTAAGTAAAAGAACAGGAATTAATAAGACAGAAGAGAGCAATTAACAATTCGTTTAAATCTGAAAACAAAAAACAAAAAACAAAGATAATTAATTGAAAAATAAGAAACCTGAAGAGAGTTCCATCGTCAAGAAAGTCCAGAGAAGAAACTCTCAACATAAAAATTACGGTTACATCTAGGCATTTCAAATGTAAATTCATGAGAACTTACTAGGAGAGCGAGAAGTGAAAGAGAAGAAACTGTTAGCATAGAACTTACGGTTACACCTAGCCATTTCAAGTGTAAATTGATGAGACCTAGCCACCAATCTAGTAGTACGCTTAAATTAATAAAGTCTAGATATCAAATAGGGATACTCATCAGAACAATTACCCTGAAGATATTTATAGAAACGGCATAGAAAGGCTACGGTATGGCGATATAAAAGTTTTTATTATTATTATTATTATTATTAATGATGTCGACGCAAATGACAAATGGCATCGGATATCAATCTGTCGCCATCAAATTAACAATGATGATAACATCATCAGTGTCATTGTCTTATTCGAGGTTAAATTCATTATCATGGGCAACGACACTTTTAGGCTTGAACCGAAAATAGCAAACATCAAAAGATGGACATTGGTCATTTGTATGATTAAGATGTGTGTATTGTAGTGGTTAATAAATAAGGCTAATGAGGACGTCATGTCCGATTCGTTTGAAAATGGCACATATCCCGAGTGGTCATGAATGCTCGACGTAGTTTATTAGACGTTTAACGGAAATAAAAATGATTTCTAGTCCACTGGGTCATTGTGGCATATTTGGTGCTAGCACTAGTCAGGTCTGTGTGTTGTCAATTACGCAGTAACCGTGGCAACTGACGTGGAGGAAGTCGAAGATGGCTGGGGAATGATGTGTCAACTTGATGCTAAGACCTCTTGTCTTAAGGAAAAGAGGTATTTATATATACATCTCAAAACAGACTACGACGTACGAGGGAACAGTTAGAAGACACTCACATATGATTTAATGACAGTGTGAAGACTTGTAGAGAACCAGCCACCCTTTTCGGAAGAACTTATGCACCAGGCTTCATGTAGTCTGCTAATAACCCTCCTCAGGTTTTTAATACAGACTTTTCCTTCACTTAGACTGGTTACCAACCGAGGCTAAATAAACCAGTTTCGTCTGATATTTAACCCACGGGTAAGGGAGAAGTGATGGGTTTATACCTTTCCTAAGGGTGTTTGTGCGAAACTGAATGTTATAAACTCGAATTCCCGAAATTAAAAATGGACACGGAGATTTTTCGTTCTAAGCTGGTTATATATATATATATATATATATATATATATATATATATATATATTATACGCTCTCACACCCTGATTGAGCACTCTGGAAGAATGGTGGACTTTGAAAAACAGTAGCTACTCTAGCAAATACGCATCGTTCATTCAGCAATGAATTAGAACACTCTCAGCTATTGGGCGTGTATAATGATAATATACACGCTAAAAAGTCTGTCTCCTTCTACAGAGCGTCCATAGCTCAGAGGTAGAGTCGCCAACTGACGCCAATTCGGTCGGATTTCAATCCTGGGTTAAAAGCAATCGGAGTCTAACCGTACTGATGAGTTGTGATACAGCGAAACAGATCTGTCTGCGGATGACTATATATATATATATATATATATATATATATATATATATATGGTGTCCCAGAAGTCGCGCACCATATACTGGAAGATGGATTGGGCAAAGAGGTTCCGTGTAGTGGGCACCCCAATCACCAGATCTATCCCCGCTTGATTGTTTCCTTTGGGGACATCTCAAATCTGTTTTGTACCAGAATCGTCTACTCACCCTTGATGATTTGAAAGAGGCAATAACAACTAATTGTCACAGAATCAACACTGAAACCCTCAAAAAAGTAAACGTGTTAATGCAGGGGGTGGGGAACAATTTGATCATCTGTTATAATTATGATCAATAAAATGGATATTCATATGTATTTTTATGAAAATCTGGATGGTGCGCGACTTCTGGGACGTCCTATAATATAATACCGGAACTTGTTCTTCCATAACTTGTTTTAAAAAATCGATGAAGCTTAAATAAAAGTGAAACGTGTAAAATTTATAAATGTCTTCTATTTTTCCTTATTCTCTCAGATATATATATGCACAAGTCTACCCAAAAATGTATCCACACTTCAGGAAAAGAAAAACATTCACCTGCCTACGTGGGACTCTAAAAGATGTATACAATTTTTTCCTTATCTTAAGTGTGTATACTTTTTTGGAAAACTGTGTATTTTTTTTTTTAATCAGTTCACCCCAAAAAAGGCGGGACCGCCACTAGTGTGCAGGGGTGTACAGTGAGAGAAAAGACTGAGTACAGTGGGTAATGAAGAAAGGATGAAAGCAGAATATAATTAAAAAGATTGCAATTGACGTTGCATTTAAAATTTTGGAGATTGGATCTATAAGAGAAACATGAAAACGAAATGGAGTTCCATAGGCGGGAAGTGCAAGATGTATATATACATTATTTTTTTTCTATGTGATAAAATGTGTTCATTGTCCGAAAAAAGATTTAAAAGCGTAAGAGATTACATTAATCGTTAAGATTGCAAGCCGTCAACAGCGGCTTTAGGCGTTAATGACGATTACCAACAAACACCTGAATTGTAAACATAAAAATTACAATAGACAAACGCTTAAAAACACCTGGCTTTTGTTAATCTATTTAGAAAGCATGTCACACCAGTTCAGAACTTTAAGCCTAACTGCTACATTGACAATCATCTAATAACCTATTTTTCATATTCAAACACACTTTTGCTCATACACGGGTTCCCCCCCGCCCTCATCTTCGTCTGAAGACGCATGCTATAAATAATTGAAACGCGTAGTCTGAATATCTGAAGATTCTGTAATGTGATTGATACCGACTTGGCTGACCGCCTGCAGTATCTCTCTCTGGGGTTACATAGGGGAAGGTAAACAGAAGGAGTGGTTAGACATAGGGAATGTCAGGAGGAAGGTGACAGATGAGTAAGGATACCGAGGATGAGGGTTGGGCAGATGGGAAGAGTGTTTTTTTTAATCATCTCACCTCAAGCAAGGCATTCCACTGCCACTATTGCGCATGGGGCTACATAGGGGAAGGTAAAGAGAAGGAGTGGTTAGACATAGGGAATGTCAGGAGGAAGGTGACAGATGAGTAAGGATACCGAGGATGAGAGTTGGGCAGATGGGAAGAGTGTTTTTTCTTTTAATCATCTCACCCCAAGCAAGGCATTCCACTGCCACTATTGCGCATGGGGCTACATAGGGGAAGGTAAAGAGAAGGAGTGGTTAGACATAGGGAATGTCAGGAGGAAGGTGACAGATGAGTAAGGATACCGAGGATGAGGGTTGGGCAGATGGGAAGAGTGTTTTTTTTAATCATCTCACCTCAAGCAAGGCATTCCACTGCCACTATTGCGCATGGGGCTACATAGGGGAAGGTAAAGAGAAGAAGTGGTTAGACATAGGGAATGTCAGGAGGAAGGTGACAGATGAGTAAGGATACCGAGGATGAGGGTTGGGCAGATGGGAAGAGTGTTTGATAGAATGGGAGCAGGTTAGTGTGTTAGGAGGTGTCTATTGACCTTACATTTAAACTCCTAGAGATTGTCATCGGCGTACAAACCTACTTGGGCTCTTATGGAATCAGGGAGATCATTAATGTATATCAGGAAGAGTGTAGGACCTAAGATGGAGCCTTGGGGGACACCTGCGTTTGTATGGTAGTTCTGGGAGGCATGTCCGTTTAATACCACCTTCATTGTGCGGTTAGAGAGGAATGACTGGATTAGTTGAAACATTCCTACATCCTATTAACATTATTATTCTACATCCTATTTACATCCATCATCTCATAACCATTTACATATATAAAACAATATTTAGTAGTTTTTATTTAGCAGCATATCATCCTCTGTGGAAGTTATATTGACTTATCTGCAATTATCCTTGAGAATGCACCCATTCCCCCCAGCTATGGATTAATTAGTAAGAACTGTATCACTAAAACCATTATTATATCCAAAATAAAAATTGCTTAGAAAATATTTATATTTCGGCATTAAATATTATTAAACATTATTAACGTCGAAATTTAAAAATATTTTAAAATTGAATTTTAGACAAAACAACGGTTTTTAGTGATACAAGTCTTACTAATTAATCCATAGTTGGGAGTAGAAGTTGTGAATTTATACCTTGCACAAAAGTATGTGCGCGTAACATGGCTGGAATTGAAATTCAGCTTTCCTATTAACAATTCCAGACCGTTACACCACTAGGACATCCAAACTTAAGCCTCTGATATTCCTAAGCGGTCACCCATTAACTAACTAAACACGGTGTTGCTTAACTTCAGTAATCGTACAGGAACCGGTGGTGCAGTGGATATCGACTCGGAACGAGAGATCGGGGTACTAAGTTCGAATTCCAGTTGAATTCCTTGTATTCACTTATGCATAAATGCCGTCTCTTCCCTCCAGTTATGAGTTAAATAATAGGACAGATTGGGTTCTATAGCCTTGGCTGGCAACCAGTCTACCGCAGAAAGCAATGGCAACCTACTGCAGGATAATCTTCTGCCCAGTCAGTCATATCTCTTTCAAGACATGATCGCCCAAAGCGTGTATCCCGTATGGCACTTAACTGACTGATGGCCCAACGTCATAAAAGATATCCTTTTTCTGCCAAAATCAACTACGTCCGTTACCGGATGCCGAATTTGTTAGAAATGTCTAAGTGATATTACACACCTACAGGAAAGCGTTTAGCAAATGGCGGAGTTTCCGGCAATCAATTCAGTGCCATACGTAATACACGCTTGGGAAACTATGTCTCCTACGATTCATGACCGAATTCCCCCGCAGTAGGTTGCCGTTTCTTTCTGTAGTAGACTGGTCGCCAACCAAGGCTAGAGAACCCAGTCTATACTGATATTCAACCCATTAAACAGGTGAAGAGGCTTATCCCTTGTTTCCTGTTTAGGATGCGGTTTCCGGTTTTTCTTTTCTAATCTTCTCACTGTTTTTTTTTTTTTTCAATTGGAGTAGATAGACTAAACTATCGCCCGGTTCACACTCCACCCACGTCTATTGAACAGGTGAAGAGGCTCATCCCTTGTTTCCTGTTTAGGATGCGGTTTCCTGTTTTTCTCTTTTCTAATCTTCTCACTCTTATGTAGCCCCCTGCACATCAGTGGCGTTACCGCCTTGCTTCGGGTGATATGATTAAAAAAAAAAAAAAAAAAACGTAATACATGTTAGGGCGATCTTGTATATTTTGGTTCATGACTGATTAGGTTTCGCCGTATAGATTGTCGTTTCTTTCACTGGTTGTCACCCAAGACTATGTAACACAGTTTAATATTCGACCCATAGTTGTAGGGAGAAAAGAGATGGGTTCACATTTTTCCCCCAAAAGTATTTACGCTTAAGTGAAAATAATGAATCCGACTGAAATTCGAACTCTGCTCTCCAATTTCTCATTCCTATTCGTTATCCTTTCCACCACCTGCACATACAGATTTCATGTGAGCTTGAATCGATGAGCTTGTTTGCCTGATATTTTTTCTTCTAAATACACCTCCTCTCTGACAAAGTAAGTGTTCATGACAGAACGGTGCTATGAGATTATTTTATGCGAATAATTTCGGACTAATTTCATCGTTTCTTTGTTCCACAACGTTTCAGCTGAGTAATCTTCGGCCTTCCTCGGCTGTTTGTCCTGGAACGTTTAGTCATGCCGCAAAGACATATTTGCTTCTCGTATAATACAATATCATCAAAGATGAATGAAAAACTTGAAGCAATTGAAATGTGGTTCTACAGAAGGATGCTGCGGATATCATGGATTGAGCATGTGTGCAATGATGAGGTGATAGAAAGAATGGCAACGAAAAAAAATAATAGTGGGCATCAGGAAGAGACAACTGAAGTTGCTGGGACATGCAATGAGGAAGGAGGGCTTGGAGAACCTGATACTAACAGGACAGACAGAAGTAAAAAAAAAAGAGACAGAGGAAAGCAGCGGATAACATATTTGAAGGGTTTGAGCAGGTGTATGACAGAACGAGGGTTGCGTGGTCTAACAAGAGAAAGAGTGCTAAGAGCCACCAGGGATAGGGAGACGTGGAAAGCCATGATCGCCTACGTCCTGAAAGGACAGGTCACATTGAAGATATATGCCAGCTGTTCATAAGAAATTATGTGGATATAAAGTGGGGGATCAAATCTATATTATAATCAATATATAAACTGATCCCTCATTTTGTGGCCATGCTAGTTTCTATACATTTATATTCTAGATGTATGGGCTTGAGCTAGTGGATGACAGAACGAGGGTTGAATGGTGTAATAGGAGAAAGCGTGCTAAGAGCCACCAGGGATAGTGAGACGTGGAAAGCCATGATCGCCTACGTCCTGAAAGGACAGTGCACATAGAAAAAGAAAATAATACACGCCACGCCCGGTACCCTTACCTCCTTAGGGGGATGGCCTTCTCCTGACCTCTAAACAGAGTTTATCGCAATAAACCGGCTGAACTTTGCTGGCGCTTCCGTCTTTCTACCAAAAGAAACCCAGCATCAGCATAAAATGTTTGGAGAAGACCACCCCAAGGAAAAAGACCCCGGCACCGGACATGAAACATAGAAGAGGCGAATATGTCACCCACTGAATAACATTTGCCGACACTTTAGAAACATCGGTGAATGCACAACCAAAGCCCGGAAAAAAAAAATCAAAAAAAAAAATCAAAAAAAAAAAAATCAAAGACTGATTAGCCAAACAGGCATGTTTTTAGATTTATTTATATTTTCTAAAATATAAATATCTAGAATCTACCATGACCACAAAGTCTATATGTTGATCTAAACGTATTTATAAATGGAACTTTGTCTCTGTGTGTGTCCGTTACCTATAGAATCCGAAACGGCTGAACCGATTTTCTTGAAAATTTACACAGTTGTACTGTAAGCGTCTGCGAGTGTTCTTAATTAGGTTTTGTGTTGATAAATATCGATAATCGAAAAAAATCGGGTTATAGAAGGCGTGGTCTGATTTTAATCAAATTTGGTAAACTCATAGACAAAGACATAAGAAACGATATTCAGAAGTTTCAAGGTTGCAGTTCTTACAGTAGTGCAGAAAATCGATAATATATATATATATAAGGCAAGATGTTTGTGTGTGTCTGTCTATCTGCCTGTATGTCTGTATTTTTTTCAGCCCTTTAATTTTAGTTTTTTCTTCGGGTTTGGCTCTAAGTAAGTATAATTGTAGTTCTTAGTCTCAGCCATGATACCATTTACTCAGAGGACTTATGTAGCCTTTAAAATTCAGTTTATGACGAAAAAAACTTATTTGATATCGATACTAGGAAATCAAAATTTGACTTACATTCATTCACTTTTCTTTCAGTCTACAGTTTCGCTTTAACTGGAAAGAACTATTGCTTTTTAGTCTTTCGTGCCAACGTCCAAAGAATCTGAGCTCCAGGACCATGGATTAGTTTTAAAGCTTTCATTACACCCGAGCAACGCCGGGCTATACTGCTAGTTGTATTATAAAATAGATCCCACACTTTATAAAATGTATAGACTTTGTTTGTCAGATTCTGATTAGACATAAACCACCTCTTCTCCCCATCTATTGGTTAATTAGTTAGACTTGTATCACTAAATCATTATCTAAAAAAAAAAAAAAATCTTATAATATAAAAATATTTTCTGGTTTTAAATAACCTGCAATGGGTTGATAAGCCGTAGAAAATTAATCAAAGCGTTGGTTTCTGAATCTGGAGACAATAATTAGGAGTTAATTTTTTGGCTGTACAGAGTAGATTTAGACTGGATGAAGGAAAAACTTGAAGCAACTGAAATCTGGTTCTACAGAAGGATGCTGTGGATATCATGGATCGAGCATGTGAGGTTTTGGAAAGGACAGAAACGAAAAGGAAATTAATACTGAGCATCAAGAAAGGACAGCTACAGTTTGTGGGACATGCAATGAGGAAAGAGAGCTTGGAGAATCTGATACTAACAGGCCAGATAGAGGAAAAAGCAGCGGATAACATACTTGAAGGGTGGATGACAGAACGGTGGTTGCGTGGTGTAACAGGAGAAAGCGTGCTAAGAGCCACCAGGGATAGGAAGACGTGGAGGGCCATGATCGCCTACGTCCTGAAAAGACATGGCATATAGAAGAAGACGACTTAACAGTAATCTCCCCACTGAGGCTGAATGGGACACAAGGTCGCTTTTTAACGTGGGAATTCAGAGCCTTTCAGCTCGGGAAAAAATTTTCCCGTAGACCATGTATAAGGGAAGGTGAGCTTCCTGTCTTTTTTTTCCCCCCCCGCAGAAGCGAGACTGCCTTTCGGTATAGACTCGTCTGCGTTCCTCTCCACCCGGAGGCAGAGAGTCCGACAAGGTTGTGTTGATTACAAATTTTGAATGAAAATAGAGCGAGCAATCTGCCCTCGTATATCAAATAAGGGGTTCATTTCGAAATTCGAAACATCTGATGAAGGCCGGTTAAAATGATGTGATTATAATAAAGACGAATTCCAATTGCAAATGTAAATAGTGATAGCTCTCCTTCTGATTCAGAGACTGGAGATTATGATGAGCTTCGAACCACCTCTTAATTGTTGTTCCCAAGTCCACTCTGATCAGAGGTGACATCACCTACTAGGGTCCCCAGCTATGGGAAAATAGTGATCCTCCAAACAGAAAAAAAAACAAAAAAAAAAAAAAAAAACACTATGAAAGTATAAGCATGCTCATAGAAAATGACCCATCAATACAGGGTTATGGTAACATGACCCCAAAATACATTTCATCTGTAATTGAAGGCTTACAATTGTGTTCAAAATATTTAGATTTCGTTATTAAATAAGCCACAGAGGTTGATACGTCACGAAATAAAATCAACCAACCAAACCATCCAGTAATTCTGAGAGAAAGCCAATCACATGCATAACAGCCAATCACATGCATAACAGCATCCATATCGAAAATTGTTCTGTAGAAAAGACACCCGATTGGATAATTTCCTGGCCACGATAATCTTAAGCACTTGAAGTTTAAGGCTAACCTGATATCTATCGTACATTATATGCACATTTTCTTTAACACCAATCTTAATTAGTAACCCTCTACATTGAATAAACAAAAGTTAAAAAAATAAAATAAATTAAATTAAAAGATCATATTGAATCAATTTCCAAGGTTTGCTTCTAGGAACGTTGATTCATCGTGTCGTGCTAAGACAATTTTTCCGCCAGAATCTATAAGTTTGCGCTTCGTCCCGTCACTGAATATAGTCAGTTACATCTGTTCTAGTGATTCTGCTCTGTATTTATGAATTTTAGATAAAATAAAGCAGAATCTACAATATTATAGGCCTTGGCCAGTCATCTCGGCTTTGGTAGCATTCCCACAGATGAATAAGTGACTTGAATCGACAGAGATGTGGTTCTACTAATGAGTGTCTTTAGAAACAAAGAAAAGAATGCTTGATGGCTATGTAATATCTAATCTCCTATATGGCAATGAATGCAGGATAATCTCCTCACAGATGAAGAAGAGACTTGAAACGACAGAGATGTGGTTCTACAGAAAAATGCTGATAATACTATCAACCGAACATGGGAACAAAGAAGAAAATTATTTAAGAGAAAATGGAAACAAAAAGAACACTTACAAATAATATCAAGAAAAGACAATTAACATTGCTAGGACACATAATGAGGAAAGAAGGCTTAGAGAATTCGATATTTGCATGACAGAATGATGGAAAAAGAGGCAGAGGAAAACAGCGCATAAGGTATCTAGCGAATCTGAGTAAAAGGATGGCGGAACAGTGTCCAAAAATAAAAGACAAAATTTATTAAGAGCTACAAAATACAAGCACTTGTAGAGAGCCGTGATCACCAACGTCCTGAAGAAACACGACCCATAGAAGATGTAGAAGAAACTTCCTTTCATCTGAGTTGTTTCTATTAATCACAACTCTCGGGCCGTTATTCTACAATCGCTAAGTCAGTCAGTTAAGTGCCATATGTGATACATGCTTGGGTGATCATGTCTCTTTCGATCCATGAATGACTAAGCAGAACTTTTTCCCGCATTAGATTGCCATTTCTTTCTGCGGTAGACCGGTTGTCAACCAAGGCAATAGAACGCAATCTGTCCTGCTATTTAGCCCATAACTGGAGGGAGAAGAGATGGATTTATACCTTTCCTAAGAATAGCTGCGCGTAAATGAATGCAACGAATTCAACTGTAATTTGAACACTGCTCTTTTTTTTTTCTCGTTCTGAAACGATATCGATTCCACCAAAAAGCACGCCGATTGGTTTGGTTTGTTTTACGGCATATCAACACCTTAGGGGTTGATATGCAGTAAAACATTAGTTGTTTCAGTATGGAAAAAACGTATTATGGCAATAAGTTTTTTTCATTCACAAACGTATTTTTTGTTGGTCACATTTTTTCATTCACAAACGTATTTTTTGTTGGTCACATTTTTTCATTCACAAACGTATTTTTTGTTGGTCACATTTTTTCATTCACAAACGTATTTTTTGTTGGTCACATTTTTTCATTCACAAACGTATTTTTTGTTGGTCACATTTTTTCATTCACAAACGTATTTTTTGTTGGTCACATTTTTTCATTCACAAACGTATTTTTTGTTGGTCACATTTTTTCATTCACAAACGTATTTTTTGTTGGTCACATTTTTTCATTCACAAACGTATTTTTTGTTGGTCACATTTTTTCATTCACAAACGTATTTTTTGTTGGTCACATTTTTTCATTCACAAACGTATTTTTTGTTGGTCACATTTTTTCATTCACAAACGTATTTTTTGTTGGTCACATTTTTTCATTCACAAACGTATTTTTTGTTGGTCACATTTTTTCATTCACAAACGTATTTTTTGTTGGTCACATTTTTTCATTCACAAACGTATTTTTTGTTGGTCACATTTTTTCATTCACAAACGTATTTTTTGTTGGTCACATTTTTTCATTCACAAACGTATTTTTTGTTGGTCACATTTTTTCATTCACAAACGTATTTTTTGTTGGTCACATTTTTTCATTCACAAACGTATTTTTTGTTGGTCACATTTTTTCATTCACAAACGTATTTTTTGTTGGTCACATTTTTTCATTCACAAACGTATTTTTTGTTGGTCACATTTTTTCATTCACAAACGTATTTTTTGTTGGTCACATTTTTTCATTCACAAACGTATTTTTTGTTGGTCACATTTTTTCATTCACAAACGTATTTTTTGTTGGTCACATTTTTTCATTCACAAACGTATTTTTTGTTGGTCACATTTTTTCATTCACAAACGTATTTTTTGTTGGTCACATTTTTTCATTCACAAACGTATTTTTTGTTGGTCACATTTTTTCATTCACAAACGTATTTTTTGTTGGTCACATTTTTTCATTCACAAACGTATTTTTTGTTGGTCACATTTTTTCATTCACAAACGTATTTTTTGTTGGTCACATTTTTTCATTCACAAACGTATTTTTTGTTGGTCACATTTTTTCATTCACAAACGTATTTTTTATATGATTCATAAAAGTCTGTTTTTATACTTTCATTGTGTTTTGACCTCTGTTTGGAGGATTAGCTATTTGACCATAGCTGGGACCATAACAGGTGCTACCAGCCGGGGTCAGGGTGGACCTGGGAAAAACAGCAATTAAGAGGTTGTTCCATGTCCCTCACAACCTCTAAATCAGAAGCCTTGCTGCCAGATGCAGTTTCCTGTCAAGCCCGGGAGCGACAAAGCATACAGACTTCTTTTCCAAAGTACATAACCTATTTAGGTAGTAGAATAACGATCTGAGATTTGTACTAAAATTCGCCCGAAATAAGTTAAAAACTAGCAAGAAGTCTTTAAATAAATAAATAAATAATTAAATAAATGACATTCTAATTCTTCAGTCGCACAATGTATTAAAGATGTCATGAAACGAGAATTACAAATTTGTTATATTTTCCCGCGTTAAGATCAGAGCGTACCGACTCATAGAAGGAAAATGTAAATGCGCGACCAAACTTTCAAGAAAAAAAAATATTATTAACGTCATGGGTAATGAATGTTAGCTTAAGAGAGATCAGGTATCTGTCATTATATCTTATTGTGGCTGGGGAAACTCCTTCGGCGCGTCTTTCGTTGGAATTAGGTTCGAAAGGCAACGTACCCACCCCCCAACACTTGCTTCCATCACACGCCCGCCGATATCGATCTCGGGCAGATGACAGAAATTCTTTGAACGCTGATCATAAACTTGCATTTTAATTTTTTTGTTTTCATTTTATGGGCAACTTTCTGTTTTTTATTTATTTCATTAACAGAAGGAAATAGGGATGAATGTGTATTTCTCTCTCCCTAATATATATATATATATATATATATATATATATATATATATATGTGTGTGTGTGTGTGTTATCTTACGTTGGTGGCATGATTCGGAGTTTTATAGCCGTATGCATCTTTATTAATTCATCTGCCTCCTTCTACCGAGCGCCCGTAGCTCAGAAGTAGAATCGCCGACTGACGCCAATTCGGTCAGGTTTCAATCCTGGGTAAAAAGCAATCGGCTGTCTAACCGTACTGATGAGCTGAGATACAGCGAAACAGATCTGTCTGCGAATGACTAATATATATATAATCATGAATTAATAAATATATATATATATGGGTATGAAACTCCGAGTCGTGCTAGAGCCCAACAATCAACGGTTCCCCAAAGAGAGCCGCCGACCCAATTTCACTCACAAGGCGTGGGTCAACCAGTGGTATGGTTTCCAAAGGTGCCGCACGCTTGAATCGCCTCCTCCAGACCGATATATCAAATCACCTTCCTGACAAGTCCAACATTTTTTTTTTAATCATATCACCCCGAGCAAGGCGGTAACGCCACTGATGTGCAGGGGGCTACGTGAGTGAAAAGATTTGGAAAAGAGAAAGCCGGAAACCACATCCTAAACAGGGAACAAAGGATGATCCTCTACACCTGTACAATAGACGTGGGTGGAGTGTGAACCGGGCGATAGTTTAGTCTATCTACTCCAATTGAAAAAAAAATGAAGAAGAAAAAAAAAGAAAAAGAAAAAGGTAAGTGAAAAGATTGGAAAAGAGAAAGACGGAAACGACATCCTAAACATGGTGGAAAAGCGAATGTTCTAACCACTCGGCCACGTGCGCGCGCACACACACACACACGCATATATATATATATATATATATATATATATATATATGTCATTCGCAGACAGATCTGTTTCGCCGTATCACAGCTCATCAGTACGGTTAGACTCCGATTGCTTTTTTACCCAGGATTGAAACCCGACCGAAATGGCGTCAATATATATATATATGCAGGTTTCATTAAAAATGACAGACAATGTATTATGGTTAAGTTTGTGATGACGTAAATTGTATATAAACACTACGCATATTCAGTTACACGTAAAATAAAATTCATCCTTGTTAATAGATAAAAATATAGTCGAAAGCGCTCGGGCAAACAACACACATTTGTACAATTCTTATATAATTTTTATTCAGAAAAAAAAAAAAAGAAGATCACATGAAAAATTATATAAAATCTTAACCCTAATAACTTGTCAGTCATTTTTTAGGAAACCTGCATAAAAGAATGATAGCTACCCAAATATGCTATTTATATAGATATAAATACACGCAGTACACACCCATATATATCTATATTTATCTGGTTTTAGAACAGTGCCCAATGTAGTATGACAGATATTAAGTGTGTGTATATATGTGTGTGTGTGTCCAAGTAACTTGACCCAAAAAGTTGTGAGTTCAATACCTGGCTACAGCAGTAATTAACTTATAAAGTCGAGTTAAGGAGAAATTACTACATGGCATCCGGAAGTGGCATCGCATATAGAATAAGAATTATATACCCCAGTGATCAAAATAAAGGGTACAGTTCGAAATTACTAGTATCTGAAGAAGGTCTGGGCGTACAACAGCCGAAACGCCGTAAACTTGGCAATGAAGTTGAGGACAACAGTCAAAACAATGTAAATAATGAAAATACCACCTTATCTCAGGAGGATAGACTAATACACAGAACATAGATTATTCACGATAATATGATGTGAAGCAGGTTGTCTTTAGCGTTTTTGAACGACGAAAAGAAAATTAATATTGAGCATCAGGAACAGACAATTGAGTAAAGTGTTAAGAGACATGAAAATTTCGCTAGAAACAAAGAAGAGAGTAATGGATTGCTATGTGATGTTCATCAATATGGCAGTGAATTCTGGACAATATCATCGAAGATGAAGGAAAAACTTGAAGTAACTGAAATGTGGTTCTACAGAAGGATGCTGTGGATATCATGTATCGAGCATGTGAGCAATGATGCAGTTTTGGAAAGTATAGAAACGAAAAGGATATTAATATTGAGCATGAGGAAGAGACAACTGAAGTTGCTGGGACATGCAATGAGGAAGGAGGGCTTGGAGAACCTGATACTAACAGGACAGACAGAAGTAAAAAAAAAAAAAGAGACAGAGGAAAGCAGCGGATAACATATTTGAAGGGTTTGAGCAGGTGGATGACAGAACGAGGGTTGCGTGGTCTAACAAGAGAAAGAGTGCTAAGAGCCACCAGGGATAAGGAGACGTGGAAAGCCATGATCGCCTACGTTCTGAAGGGACAGGGCACGTAGAAGAAAAAGATATATGCCAACTGTTTATAAGAAATTACAATGTGGATATAAAGTGGAGGATCAAATCTATATTATAATGAATATATAAACTGATCCCTTATTTTGTGGCCATGCTAATTTCTATACATTTATATTCTAGATTTATGGGCTTTAACTAGTAAATGAGAGAACGAGGGTTGCATGGTGTAACAAGAGAAAGTGTGCTAAGAGCCACCAGGGATAGGGAGACGTGGAAAGCTATGATCGCCTACGTCCTGAAAGGGCAGGGCACATAGAAGAAGAACAAATGGTCGTAGTTTTATTTTCTGTCAACCAGGAACTTTCTATTTGAAAACACGAACCGTTGCTGCAAGAGAAAGTTCAGTTACTCTGTGTGTGTGTGTGTGTGTGTGTGTGAGTGTGAGAGAGAGAGAGAGAGAGAGAGAGAGAGAGAGCGTGCGTGCGCGGGCGGGAGGGGAGCTTTCCTGCGAAGACAAAGTTCTCAGTTTGTCTTTGTCTCACTTCCCAGTCAGGCAGTTTTTCTCTCGCCTCGCGCCATTGACCCCTCTCTTTCTGGTCCAAATATAAACATGCCTCCTTTATGTGTTGACCGTCAGTCAGTTCTAATTAGTCGCTTCCGTTTCATTTGTCCCCACTCTACGCACGTGGCTTATGCCAATGAAAAAAAAAATCTTAGAAAATGTCAATCGTTATCTCTTGTCATCTTTATTTATACCCATCCATTCTTCTCGCTCTCTCATTAATGTTTTTTTTAATACTTTTTCTCACACATTTCACACTCAGTAACACATTGCATCTAAGTGGCTTTATTGCCTTGCTTAGTGTGAAATGATTAAAAACAAACGATAAGTCAATTCCGACTCTCTATAATGCGTGACTCTTCAGAAATGAATTGAGTTCTCTCGGTGACTGGCGTCTGTATACACTGCTTACATACAAAACGTTAAAATTTCTCTTCTCTGACTCCATGCGCCGATGGCTTAGGGAGTAGAAACTCCGACTGACACCAAATCGGTCGAGTTTCGATCCCGGCCAGAAGCAAGTGGATATGTCTAGCTACACTGATGATCTGTAATACAGCGAAACGGGCTTGTATGTGGATGACTAATATATATATATATATATATATATATATATATAAACTTTGTGGTGTGACGTCATAGAACCGCATTACAAATTTGGTAACTGCTATCGTTGCCTAGCAAAGTTTTATGTCAACCCAAGATAAAATCGTCGCTGATGGTGGATGTTTTTATGTTAACGTCTATGTAACCTCTCTGAAGATGGCTCATGTGAGCCGAAAGCTTAAAACCAACTTAATAAAGAATTATCCAAATGTTGGAGAATTTTTGTCTTTATTTTCACCTGAAATTAAAGCGAAAATACGATGTTTAGAACGGCTGATGATTAAACATAATAGACATTCACTGTCTCTTATATTTAACAATATATATATATATATATATATATATATATATATATATATATATCGTAATTTTATTACAATGGTCTATAAAAGCATTATATCGCCACACAAAATTTTTCATGTTTCAGAACAATGCTGTTCTTCTTCAGGTGATATTTTAAATAAATAGTGAAAATTATTTATTTAGAAAATTAAGGAGTGGTAGTTGGAGGAAGTTAAACAATATGCTTGTAGGTGTGTCAATATTGCTCAATCGAAAGTGAGAATTACGTCGAACTATGAATTGAAAATTGGGTCGCAAAAGAGTACAAAGTAGCATAATGTCAAGACATGGCGCTTTCATTTTTTCTGGGTAAGATATATACTGGGATCATACATTATTTAAATGGGTAGACAATTTTTAACTGCAGGTTGGATTTTAGGTCTTTTTAAAAATTTCATTTTGTACTAACTCATCATTTAAAGGGGCTGGATTGTTTAGGTTAGAATTAAGTTTTTACGGTATACTAAGTTATATTGGAGCTAAGAAAACCAAATAAGTACTGTGTAGGTCATTTATTTTAGTAAAATAATTTTTAAGTAATATTAGTGCATAAATTATAAATAAACAATTGTAATTGATTCAGTTTTAGAGAAAAATATTTTCCACCGTTAATTCATCCCTACGGTTCAACAGCACTTTATTTTTAGGGAACCTTATAATATGCAACTTTTCATTAAAGCACAGATGACAGATGCCAAAGAACGATATACAGATTCTTGTTTTTCCAGAATTTTCTACTTTACTTAAGGGGTTTTATTTGTATCTTTTAACTGCCAAAAATACGCGCAATCAATCAATCAATCAATCAGACAGACAGACATCCGATGTGTGTGTACAAATCTTTTATGCGACAGAACTTATATATTGTTTAAAAAATGTGTTTCAGCAAATCTTTTGAATGTTGGACGAAAAAAAGGTTCCTTCGAAGAACGCACTTCATTTTTTTTTTTTTAAGCAATAACCAATTCTGTCGTATAATACATTTGTTTACAGGCTTACGGCCTATCACGTTAAATACACCGGTTCTCGCTCGATCACCGAAGTTAAGCAACGTTGAGACTGGTCAGTACTTAGATGGGTGACCATTTGGGAATACCAGGGGCTGTAAGCGTATAGTGACGGATGTGCGTTGTGGTGCAGTGGATATCGACTCGGAAAGAGAAATCGGTGAGCCGAGTTCGAATTCCAGTTGAATACCCTGCATTCACTTCTTGGGAAAGGTATTAATCCGTCTCTTCCCTCCAGTTATGTTGTTAAATAACAAGAGTAGGACTTGGGGACCTTGCCCTTAAAAACAAATCCCAATGAATCTTGATACTCGAAAAATAAAAAAATTATTACTAGACACAAAAACATAAATAAACAACAATAAAATTGTTGAATGAAAAAGGTATTACCAGAAAGAAAAAAAAAATTAGTTGGCAATAAATGAACCGCCGAGGTTAAATCTGTGTGTGACTGTTCCCTATGCACGCCTACATTTTTTTAAGCTACGCCATTCAAACTTTCTAGGGACACATATCTACAGGGAAGCCAGATCGACACATAATTTTTGAGTTTAAGTTCAGCAATTTTCCCTTTCGCACTTTTTGGCCAATGGACACGACTGTTTACATTTGTTACGTAAAACATCTAAGATGGTTGCTGAATTACGTCACAGAAATCAAACCACACGTATCAAAAAAAAAAAAAAAAAAAAAAAGAGCCTTTATATTTAATTTTTATTCCGACGTTTTAAAAATTCATTTGGTCAACAAAAAATGTAAATATTTTTCCCCGTAATTTTGAAACAAAAGAAGTATTTTTTTTTAAAGTGTTTTTTTCAAACAAAAACAAAATATGTAAAATAAAAAGTGGCATCTTCTACTACTAAAATGTTCTGAGTTGCCCGGGCAACGCCGGGCTTTGATGCTAGTTATATATATCTAAAAAATTCATTTATATATATATATATATATATATATATAAGTGGTTTATATATATAAGTGGTTTATATATATATATATATATATATAAGTGGTTTATATATATATAATTTAATCTGTAATAGATAATTAAATATATATCGAATTCTTCCTATAAGTTCACTTTTTGATACTATTCAAAAGTTCGGATAATTTAAAGATGATCTAACGGCAAGTTACATTACTTCCTGGTGGGGTGATTTCGAGAGATATATTAATAGTTCGGCGAAACATGAGAAACTCCCTCTCTAGCATGATAACAGAAATGGTTGGAGTTTTCCGGTTCCCTAAAGTCTACTTCAATTCTATACTCTTAATATCTCCGCCTGAACTCGCTAATTAAATATTGACCTTTTTAAGTTTAGAATTAGCTATCTTTCTTTTTATCTTGTCCAACTGCCTTAAGTAACCCTTGGGCCTTGTATTGGGTGAACATAAAAAAAAAAAAGAAGAAAAATATCTATTAAAATTCCTCCCCAAACAGTCGGAGAGCGCGCACTCGCGTGTTTCTGTCTCACATGGAGGGAGACAGGCCTCTCGAAGCACTAGAAGAACTCTTTTCTATTGGTGCTGGAGAATGACGTTCGTGCCTAGCTGAAAACTTAGTACACGACGTATATAAACAAAGCCGGTTTTTTTTAAAAGCAAAAAACAGAGCCTCGCTATTCAGAAGTGTGACGCAACATTATCTTCCTATACTACATTCGGCTACGTATCAATTTAAATTCTGGTATTAGTCGAATCTCAATATTTTTACCCTTAACCAAAAATAGCTATCAATATAATGTTTTGTTCAAATGGAATGTGCCGGTAACAAACATGGCTGCTTCTCTTGCATATCAAATCAAAAGTCAATCACTTAATACAATTGAAATTTGGGATGATTTTTACTCGATGACAACCACCAAATTGAGGTTTATTTTCTTCAACCGGTAGTTTTTTTTCTTGATTCATATCTAATGAATGTTGTCGGGACAGCGAAATAATTTTCCATTTATTGATATATTATTAAAGATTTCGATTTTTTTTTTTATTGTGCGAATAAATTGGGATCGACTTACTAAGGAAGTTTTATGATAAAAGATGCCGAGAAACATTTAATGAAAGAAATTAAAAGCCATATATATATATATATATATGTAAAGATCATGACAATTAGAGACTTTTCTAATTTGACGTACACTGAAAAATCGAGTGACTGCGTGCATACACGCACAGACACACGAACGCTGTTTCATTGTTTTTCCTGTTTTATACAGACTACAAAATATTCGTCAGCTTAGACGAAATATTTAAGATATTTTAAATAACACATTAAATGTTTTGAACGACGGAATACATAATGTCACAACGTCTGTTACTTTTTAAATACAGATATTAAATGATATTTTATTGTATGTATATATATATATATATATATATATATATCGCATTTATTTATTCAATAATTGAATATACACTGAAATGAGTGTTCTTCTATGTGCCGTGTCCCTTCAGGATGTTGGCGATTATGGCTCTTCACAATTTCTTGTCCTTTGTAGCTCTTAATTAAAAAAAAAAAAAAAAAAAAAAAAAATCAAAGTTTTTATATATATATATATATATATATATATATATATATATATAAAACGTAAAAGGTTAAGGCCAGTTTTAAATGTATTCAATTTCATTTTGGAACTAATTCAATTATCTATGGTGGGGAGAGATTCAGAGCCAATTTTTTTTTCTAAACAAAACAAATAACTAAACTTTGTCTTTTTTGGCATCAGTCTATGACAATACACTTGAGATGAGGTGTATTATTTGTGTAAAATTATTAGTCATTATATATATATATATATATATATAATGTAAAAAGGTTACAGTCAGTTTTAGCGTTTCAAACTATTTTGTTACATACCAAGCTTTGATTTATCTTCCCTTAGGCTTATTGGTAAGAAACGCTTAATTAAATTTTCGTTTTTATTCACGGAGAAAGAACCATTGAAATGAATTGGATCGCGTTTGGAACACTATCGGTTTTACTATTTCAAATGCATAACTTATTAACATGACATTCATAATATGAATAAGTTTTCGTTTGATGTAAGGAAGCTAAATCAGTGCTTGGTATGTAAAAATTGTTTGAAATGCTGAATCCAACTAATAAACCCCCAGCGAAAAGTATTCAAAACAGAAATTAACCCAATAATTTAAAGTAGAACTCCATAAAATAAATAATCATTAAATCAAATGTTGAAAGTCAAGATCAGTGAGGGGGGCGGGGTAAATCAGATGTTGAAAATTCCAGGTTCGATCATATATATATATATAATCTTCGAATATATATATATATATATAATCTTCGAATATATATATATATATAAATATATATATATATATAGTCATTCGATATTTATTTGAATCTCTCATAAAATTATGTTTATCATATATATTTATTATCCCAGTGTAAATGTTATTTTGTTTTGATTTTAAAAACTTCTTTTTTGTTTGCTTGTACTTTTTCTATGCATATAAACTCATATTGAACTTTTAGAAAATAATATTTCGAAGTATTGAGTAATAATTTTACACGAATAATACACCTCATCTCAAATGTATTGTCATAGACTGATGCCAAAAAGACAAAGTTTAGTTTTTTGTTTTGTTTAGAAAAAAAAAAAAAAAAAAAAAAAAAAAAGTGGGTCTGAATTTCTCCCCACCATAGATAATTGAATTCGTTCCAAAATGAAACTGAATACATTTTTATTTACCTTAAACTTGTTTTGAGTTTAAATACAGTTTTACGTGTTTGGATGTATTTATTTTTTAGAATGAGACTGATAGACTTTTCTTACATATATAATATAAATAAGACATAAGTTTTAGAAGTTAATATTTCAGAAACAGATTAATTTTCTTTTATTATGAAAATTAAAGGTATTAATGATTTTAGACCAATGATACACTTCAACACAATACCATTGTCGCAGAGGACACATTTAGCTTCATTCTAAGTTCCACCAAAAAGTGATGGAGCTGAAACCCATATTCCCTCTCTCTATAGTCGAGGATGAATATATAACGATTCCTTTGTGATCACAGACAAAAAAAAAAAAAAAAAAAAAAAAAGAGAACTTGTATATGTTCAAAATAATCCCCTTCTAAAAGAACTTTAGAAGGAAATGTTTAGTTTTCAATGCAACATCACGGATTAATAAAAAAAAAAATATTTAAGCCTTACTCCATTCAACATCCCTTTCTAAATACTGCCAGCATCCTCATCTATTTTACTGACCCCCTTTTTTTTTTTACCCCACTCCAGATTCTTTTCAAAACAACCGAGGCCAACATGACCTTTTTTTTCTTCTTCTTTATACTCCCTTAATTTGCCATAACGTTATTTTAAAATTAGCAGGAATCAAAATACATGAAAAGTCTAAAAAGCGCCTAACTTAAAATTGAGAAAACCGTAAACTTAGCCTCCTTTTGAAACTTGAATCTATAAGCATTTACTTTTTCGTTTTTAAAGCAGTTTGTCATAACGCGAAAAGTATATTTGTCGTCAGTCAGTCTACAAGAAAATCCCCAAGTAATTATAGCAAACAGAAAAGAAAATGGAAAGAAATAATTAGTGATAATAATAAAAAGCAAATAAATTTAATAAAGAATAAAGGGGGTAAAATTACTACTAATAAATAAAAATCCAGTACTGTCTTCTGTCTTAACAATGCTGACAACGGTTTTACCCTAAACATGAGTAGCAGCTGTGGGGGGAAAGAGTGCCGACTAAAAACGAGAAAACGTTAATGTCAGTTTGAAAAACAAAAACACAGGGACAATAAAATCACTTACCACGTTCATGTAGTTTGTCTGATAGGTAGGATGGAATTGTTTCATCTTTTTGGATGAATTCATCGTCGACGACTTGGTAGAATTTCCACAATAGAGGGACGTCATTTTGATTGCTTTTTAAAAAAAAATAAAAATGTCTTTAGCGTTTCAGTGATGAAAGAACTAGTCCCAGGCAGGACGGAATATTTTTAGTGACGATTGTAGTAGTCCTAGCAATGACTATTTATCTTAAATTGGACATGCCACTTTGCGAAGTAAGTTCAAAAAGTTGGCATTCTTAACTGATTTTTGAAAAAAAATCTTCGAACCTCTCCGTGTGTAAAAGTGTTTGTTGTCCGTGTGTCTGCCGATATCTTTATTAGTGTCTGTGTGCGTGTTGTTGTTGTTTTCGAGAGAAAGAAAAGAAATTATGTCGTTTGTTTGGTAACATGAGCCAATTTCATATCGACAAAGTAAAGAAAATATATTTTTTTTTATTTAAGGGAGATAAAATTTAATAAACTCTGTTAGCAAATAAAATCAGTGAAATTATTTGAAAAGACATTATTATCATATCTTTTAACTTGTTTTCAAACTCGCATCATTGACTGTTGTGTATGCTTATGCGATGAATATGCAAAACGATGGTTGAGTATTGCGTTTAATCTAAGAATCTGGGAGATGACCGGCTTTTGTTTTGTTACTTGTCCCTGAAAATAACAACTCTCCATTTTCAGGGAGAGTAACTGTAAGACATGATATTCTTCAACTCTGGGGAGGGATTGCTTTTGGATTATGAAAAGTTCTTTTTCTTGCAGTATTTTTTTATTTACTCAAAAATAAAATAAAATTCCAAAATCAGTACATAAAACTAAAATTAAAAATAAATAAATAAATAAAAAATCGATAAACCTATTTATAAAATATCTGGAAACGTTCACGTGTCTTTGTTTATCATAGACGACACGATTTTTCCGTTTTTTTTTTTGTTTTTTTTGTGTATGGGCGCAAATATTAAATCTTTTTTTTCTTTTTATGAATTTAACCCAATCAAGGTGATAATGTCATTAAGACGCAAGTGGGGGAAGGTATTGTGAGTGAGATAGAATGAAAAGAATTTATAAGTAATAAAAAGAATTTATAAGTAATCGGAAATCCAATCCTAAACAAGAAAAAAAAAAAAAAAAAAAAAAGAAGAAATTTTTACTACTGTTCAAAACACTGGGGAGGAGTGTGAACTGGACGGCAGACGAACCTATTTACTCCCGTTAAGTCTACCTGTCTGTACGCGTAGATTTTATCGCAATGAATAAAATCAACAAATTTTACTTTGGAAATGTTATCCGTAATAATAATAATGGTTGATGTAACTGTATGCAGATTAACTGTCCTTACGCAAGGATATGAATTTTTCAGTGTTTGCTTTTTGTGTGACTAAAAACAAAATACGAATTTCTAAAAGGCCTTTGCACAGCGTCAAAAAACAAAAAAAGACAGTTTGTGTTGTGTGTGTACCCGCCACTAAATACAAACGGGGTACGTACTACGAGCGAATAGGAACGGGGTACATTATTTTAAGCAAGTGACTTTAAATATTACTCACGTATATTTGTTAACACATGCATTTGCAGGAAGAAGAAAAGAAGACACGAAAGGTGCGTTAAACCGTACTTTCTTGTGTTTATTTTATATGCACACTTTTAAACTAAACTGTAAAGTTGTTCGGCAACTACGGCAAATGCACTTCAACTTTTAAAAACATAAAACCAAAACTGATGACTAACAAAAACTAATAGCCTAAAAAAGTGTCAGTAAAGTTTTCACATTAATTTAAAATTGTAAAAAGATAGTTTTAAAAACTTTAAATTAATATAAAATTAACCGTATGTAATTATTTAATTTGTAATTATAAAAGAAGCAATAATTGTGAATAATATTTTTTTATACAAATTCTGATTTAGATTTTACACAGATTTGTTTAACTTTTTTTGCAGTTTTCGTCAACAAAATATCGACATTTGACGTAAAAATTATTCCGATTTTTCACTGAGTATATTTTTCTTTTTCTTTTCTCAAAACATTAAAAATGAAGAAGTAAAAAATCCGTATATTCAAAGGTAATCCAGACTGAAAGACAAACAAAGCCGATGAACTGCTTTCGTCATCTTGGAGAAGTTTGAGTAAATGGAATAATAATAATAATAATAAGAAAAAAAAAGTAAACAGCAGCAGCAGCAGAAGGAAAAGAAGAAGAGAAAGTAGGAAAGGTTTTGTTCTTTTGTTCAAAAAATCAGCCAAAATTTTGGAAAGGCGGGATGAACAAAAGAAACAGCAGAGAGGACAAAAAAAAAAAAAAACAATCAAACGTCCCCCACACACAAAAAAGCAAAAAAACTTTCCCTCCCAAATGTAAACAATTAATTCCACTATTTTATATATTCACTATTTAGTAGCGTATATAAAATGGACGTCTGCTACTATAGAAACTTCAGCTTTAACTTCATAGCATCATAAGAGCGTTCTTTTTTTTTTCTTTTTCTCTTTATTGTACAGGAAACATTCTTTAATTTATTTATAAGTGTCATTTTTGTACTTTTTATTAATTTTAAATATTTTCAATTTCTTTTTTGGAGTAGATCGACTAAACTATCGTCTGGTTCACACTCCACCCACGTCTATTGAATGGGTGAAGAGGCTCATCCCTTGTTCCCTGTTTAGGATGTGGTTTCCAGCTTTCTCTTTACCAATCTTCTCACTTTTTTCTTTATTTTTTTTTCAATTGGAGTAGATAGACTAAACTATGACCCGGTTCACACTCCACCCACGTCTATTGAACGGGTGAAGAGGCTCATCCCTTGTTTCCTGTTTAGGATGTGGTTTCCAGCTTTCTCTTTACCAATCTTCTCACTTTTTTCTTTCTTTTTTTTTTTCAATTGGAGTAGATAGACTAAACTATCGCCCGGTTCACACTCCACCCACGTCTATTGAACGGGTGAAGAGGCTCATCCCTTGTTTCCTGTTTAGGATGTGGTTTCCGGCTTTCTTTCTCTTTTCCAATCTTTTCACTCTTACGTAGCCCCCTGCACATCAGTGGCGTTGCTCGGGGTGATATGATTTTTTAAAAAAATATTCAAACCTAATATCATTCAAACTATCGTCTGTGTGCCGAGTTTAAAAGTTTCACGAAAAATTGAATTTTTCTTATTGCATACACGGTACCACTAAATCGATTTTTCTTTACTTTTTAAAAATGTCTGATGTCAATTTTTGCCTTAAACAAACCTTTGCTGACATCGCTTATTTAATTAGATAATTTGTTTATAATTTTTGTCCACTAGTTTCAAAATTAATGCACACGGAAAACTAAACTAAAAATAAAATATGCAGAAACAGGCAAAACATTAACACCAACCCAAAATATTATTGTGTCACAAGGCTATATAGTCTTAATTCTTAAATACTACACGGCGTACACGGGATTATCTTGCTAACGACTAAGTCACTACGCCACAGCAAGACGCCGAAAGGCAGAATTAAGTATAAAAGAAAATAATTTCTTCATCATCCGCGTATTATTTGCATTTTCTATACGTACTCAAGTGACAAGGAGAAATGTTGAATTGGCCAATTGTCTAAAAAGTTCTGTACAGAAGCCTGTTTAAATACTTGATAAATTTAAGTAAGAAGCGTGTGTTTGTTTGTTATTTAAAACTCTAAAAAAGAGTTGAGAAGTTTTATGCTGTGGAGCTTACTTGCGTTTGTTGTTTTTCTTTGCTCCGTACGGAGTAACGACTTCTCATAAGCGAACTGTTTATATATATATATATATATATATATATATATATATATATATGTATGTATGTATGTATGTGTGTGTGTGTGTGTGTGTGTGTGTGTGTGTGTGTGTGTGTGTGTGTGTGTTCGAGTCTCGAATAGAGCGTTTTTCTTTCTTCACGTAAAGGGAGTCTGGCTTGTAGGCCATGTAAGTTTGATGTATTTAGTGTGTGTGCGTGTTTTGAATTCGTATAGTGGGCATGTATTTGCATTTCTACCTGGTGTATATAGATATGTGTGTGTGTGTGTGTGTGTGTGTGTGTGTGTGTGTGTGTGTGTGTGTGTGTGTGTGTGTGTGTGCGAGAGAGAGAGAGAGAGAGTACGCGCGTTCATTCAAATGTTTTGAAATGAGCGGAGGCTGACAGCAACGAAACCCCGGGAGCAGAAATAAAGAAAGACAGAGAAGGAAGAAGTGTGTGGGTGTGACAGCATGTGCGTAGAGAGAGAGAGAGAGAGAGAGAGAGAGAGAGAGAGAGAGAGAGAGAGAGATGAAAAAAGATGAGAGAAATAAAGTATCAGAAAAGAAAGAAAGAAAGAAAGAAAGAATGGAAAACAGGGAAAATAAAGAAACAAACAAAGAATGAGCAAAGGGAAGATTGTATAAAAAAAGAAACAAAGAAAAACAAGCAAAGTAATGAAAAAGAAAAAAAAGGAAAAGTAAGGAAACAAACAAACGATGAATGAAAGGGAAGGTATAGAAAGAAAGAGAGAAAGAGAGAAAGAAAGAGGCAAACAATGAATGAAAGGGAAGATATAAAAAGAAAGAAGAAACAGAGAAAGTAAAAATATCAGGAAAAGTAAAGAAAAAAGAATGAGAAAGTTAAGATAAAAAGAAAAAGTAAAAGACAATAAAAGGAAAGAAAGAAAGAAAAGAAAGAAAGAAAGAAATATAGGGAACGTAAAGAAAGAAAGGAAGAAATAATGACATAGAAACAATGAAGAAAAGAAAAAGTGTAAAACGAAAGAAAGAAAGAAAGAAAGAAAAAAGAAAGAAAGAAAGGCAAAGTAAAAAGTTAAGAAAGAAAGACGGGAAAACGAAAGAAAGAAAGAAAGAAAGATAGATAGATAAAGAAGGAAACAAAGAAAACAGAAAGAAAGAAAGAAGAAAGAGAAGCAAAGTAAAGAAAAAAAAAGAAAGTAATACTGTGAAATTAAAGAAAGAAAATAGAAAGACAGGGAAGGAAAAAAAAATAAAGAAAAGGAAGTAAAGAAAAAATAAAGAAAGGTAGAGAGAAAGAAAGATAGGGAAGGTAAATAAATAAATAAATAAATGAAGGAAGGAAGGAAGGAAGGAAGGAAGGAGGGAAGGAAGGAAAAGTAAACAAACAGACAAATAATGAATGAAAGGGTAAGTATACAAAGAAAGAAAGAAAGAAAGAAAGAAAGAAAGAAAGAAAGAAGTGGAATGTAATGAAGGAATGTGTAAAGCAAGATAGTCAGGTAAAGTAAAGCAGCAGACAAACAATGAATGAAAGTGATGGTCTAGAAAGAAAGAAAGAAACAAACAAACAAACAAACAAACAAACAAAGAAACAAACAAAGAAACAAACAAACAATCAAGTATAGGTGAAATAAATTAAAAAAGAGAACAAAAAGTAAACAAACAAATATATTATGAATGAAAGGAGAAATAAATAAATAAATAAAGAAAGAAAGAAAGAAAGAAAGAAAGAACCAACAACGAATGAAAGTATGATATGGAAAGAAACAAAAAAGAAAGAAAGAAAAGAAGAAAGAAAGACCTGGAAAGCAAAGAAAAAGAAAGACAGAAAGAAAGAAAGAAAGAAAGAAAGAAAGATGGACAGAAAGAAAGAAATATAGAAAGAAATTAACGTACAAAGAAAAAGTGAAAAAAAAAAAAAGCGAGGAAGGATTAAGTTTACTTAATTTCACTGAATTTGGGGATTTTTTTGTTTGTTTTTATTAAACCAAAACAGAAAAGTGTACCAATTAATCCGTCACACAATTTTCGTAACCCTAACCCTTCTTCTCTCGCTTTGTCTCCCCTTGCAGTTCTTTGTTGCACCTCCTCTTTTATTTCCTTACATAACTGATAATTACGTCTCGAGTTTAGAAAATTCTAATTTCAATTTTATAAATGCATTCATTTATTAAGAGAGTAAATTATGAAGTGAGAAAAACTCATTGAATATTTTAACACCGAAACTCATGCCTGAACTTGTTGCAAGCGCCCCACTTAGCATCTACCCATGCCCCGATATAAACCAAGAATCTCGAATGCTGATTTTCAAGGGGATCATTTTTATCTCCCTCTTGGGCGATTGGTGTAATTCAATCTTTCAGTCAGCTATTTTCCCCATCTGCCCTTGAGCGAGATTAAGTTAAAGGGGAGTAAATATCCAACATGGCAGATCAAAGAACTCACCTCCTTTCCCCTGACTTTTACACCCACTCGTAAATTGTTTTTATTATCGCTTAAAAAAAAATATATATATATATATATATATATATATATATTCTCATCTCGCGGGAAACAACGTGTGGCCCAGGGAATAAGTTAAGAATTAAAACACGTGGAGCGCTTCCAAGCAAGCAAACGAGAATAATCAGCGATAAAAAGGAAATAAACATAAAGAAAAATAAAGTTTAGAGACTCGAAATGACAAGTAAAATTCAAATGACTATTTAAGGGCAGCAATAACTCGACAAAAAAAACAAAAAAAAAACAAAAACAAAAAAAAGATACTGCAGCGCCAAGGTCAGTTATGTTATAAACTGTTGAGTAAATTAAAATCCTCATATTATCATTTTCCGTACTTTTCTGTGTATCTTGTTCTTTTCCTTTCTCTCTACCTTCGCAACTGTCTTCACTCCTGTGTTCCCATCCTTCTCTTGCCCTTTCTCTGACACCCTCTGTAACTGGTTCGTCTTTCTCTTCACTCTCCCCCTGTCTAATTCCCATCTCTTATCCACTTGACTCCAGTTCTTTCTACATCACCCTGTATATCTTGTTCTTTTCCTTTCTCTCTACCTTCGCAACTGTCTTCACACCTGTGTTCCCATCCTTCTCTTGTCCTTTCTCTGACACCCTCTGTAACTGGTTCGTCTTTCTCTTCACTCTCCTCCTGTCTAATTCCCATCTCTTATCCACTTGACTCCAGTTCTTTCTACATCACCCTGTATATCTTGTTCTTTTCTTTTCTCTCTACCTTCGCAACTGTTTTCACACCTGTATTCCCATCCTTCTCTTGTCCTTTCTCTGACACCCTCTGTAACTGGTTCGTCTTTCTCTTCACTCTCCTCCTGTCTAATTCCCATCTCTTATCCACTTGACTCCAGTTCTTTCTACATCACCCTGTATATCTTGTTCTTTTCTTTTCCCTCTACCTTCGCAACTGTCTTCACTCCTGTGTTCCCATCCTTCTCTTGTCCTTTCTCTGACACCCTCTGTAACTGGTTCGTCTTTCTCTTCACTCTCCTCCTGTCTAATTCCCATCTCTTATCCACTTGACTCCAGTTCTTTCTACATCACCCTGTATATCTTGTTCTTTTCTTTTCCCTCTACCTTCGCAACTGTCTTCACTCCTGTGTTCCCATCCTTCTCTTGTCCTTTCTCTGACACCCTCTGTAACTGGTTCGTCTTTCTCTTCACTCTCCTCCTGTCTAATTCCCATCTCTTATCCACTTGACTCCAGTTCTTTCTACATCACCCTGTATATCTTGTTCTTTTCCTTTCTCTCTACCTTCGCAACTGTCTTCACTTCTGTGTTCACATCCTTCTCTTACCCTTTCTCTTTCAAACCCCACCCACCCCTGTAGCTGGTTCGTCTTTGTCTTCACTCTCCTGCTGCCTAAAACTTCAACTCTTTTATGCAACCCTCTGCACATCAACGGAGAAGGCCTTGCTTGGGGTGAAATGATTAAAAAAAAGTAAAATAAAAAAAAATACTAGATCCTTCCTTTGTAGACGAGTAGTTTTCCGAGGAGTAGAGGGGTTTTCCTATCGCCCGGTTCGTACTCTTCCTAGGTCTTTTGAACAGGAGTAAATTAAATCCTATATATATATTTCAGTCAATAAAATTCTATGAGATGGTTTGTTTGATAAACAAAATCATTACAAGGGCAAATACCGTCAAAATACTTGCGGACGTAGTTGTAAACCTATCGCGTATTATTTTTGGACTCTCTAAAAACCGCAAATTCGAGAAAAATATTCTCACGAAACATTGTCAAATTATTTTCTAACCAATAAAAATCTTTTATTAAAAAAGTTCACACCTCTATTTTGAATCCCCTTCAGTCAGTTAAGTGCCATACGTGATAGACGCTTGGGCGATCATGTCTCGAAAGTGACATGACTGACTGGATTGGGCAGAACATTATCCCTCAATAGATTGCCATTGCTTTCTGCGGTAGACTGGATTAATACCTTTCCCAACGGTATTTATTCATAAGTGAATGCAATGAATTCAACTGGAATTCGAACTCGGCTCCCCGATTTCTCTTTCTGAGCCGATATCCACTGCACCACAACGCTCATGAAAATAGAAGCATATATCTTCTCAAGGCTCAAACCAATTTGGGCGGGGGTCAGTTTGATCTACACGTTCATACACGCTCCCCCGTACATACCCACACACACAGGCACATAATGGAAGAGTGACAGCCAGCAATCGTCGACTAAGGCCTTGTCTATGCAATCAATAGAAGGAATTAACCAGTAACCACATAAAAAGCCTTTGTCTATAATCTCACAAACAGATTAAGCTGACCGTCATGAAGTCTGTCCACACATTTTTGCATTTGTTAATTTCACTCAGAAAAAAATGGTTGATAATAGAGGGATTTTTAAACCATAAATTAAATCGAAATAGATGCATCAAATTTCACAACTAACAAAATACAAAATAAGGAATTAAATTAAACATAATTATCTATATATATAAAAGGCAATCTGTGAGTCTGTGTGTGACTGTTCCCTATGCACGCCTACATTTTTTAATCTACGCCATTCAAACTTTCTAAGGACACATATCTACGGGGAAGCCAGGTCGACACATACTTTTTGAGTTTCTATGTATATATAAGGCAATCTATAAGTTTGTGTGTGACTGTTCCCTATGCACATTTTTTAAGCTACGGTATTCAAACTTTCTAAGGACACATATCTACGGGGAAGCCAGGTCGACACATACTTTTTGAGTTTCTATGTATATATAAGGCAATCTATAAGTTTGTGTGTGACTGTTCCCTATGCACATTTTTTAAGCTACGGTATTCAAACTTTCTAGGGACACATATCTACGAGGAAGCCAGGTCGACACATACTTTTTGAGTTTCTATGTATATATAAGGCAATCTATAAGTTTGTGTGTGACTGTTCCCTATGCACATTTTTTAAGCTACGGTATTCAAACTTTCTAGGGACACATATCTACGAGGAAGCCAGGTCGACACATACTTTTTGAGTTTCTATGTATATATAAGGCAATCTATAAGTTTGTGTGTGACTGTTCCCTATGCACATTTTTTAAGCTACGGTATTCAAACTTTCTAGGGACACATATCTACGAGGAAGCCAGGTCGACACATACTTTTTGAGTTTCTATGTATATATAAGGCAATCTATAAGTTTGTGTGTGACTGTTCCCTATGCACATTTTTTAAGCTACGGTATTCAAACTTTCTAGGGACACATATCTACGAGGAAGCCAGGTCGACACATACTTTTTGAGTTTAAGTTCAGCAATTTTCCCTTTCGCACTTTTTGGCCAATGGACACGATTGTTTACACTTGCTCTGTAAAACATCTAAGATCTAAGATAGTTGCTGAATTACGTCACAGAAATCAAATCACACGTGTCAAACGCGACTAAAATATTTTTTTATTAAAAAAAAAAGAGCCTTATATTTAATTTTTATTCCGACATTTTAAACATTCATTTGGTCAACAAAAAATGTTCTGAGGTTACACGGGCAATGTCAGGCTATGATGTTAGTTACACATAAAACAAAAAAACAAAAAACAAGAAATTATGCACACACACAAAAAGGAGGAATATATATATATATATATATATATATATATATATATATATATATATTCTAAAAATATGCTGTTAAATATAAGAGACAATGAATGTCTATTATGTTTAATCATCAGCCGTTCTAAACATCGTATTTTGCTTTAATTTCAGGTGAAAATAAAGACAAAAATTCTCCAACATTTGCATAATTTTATTGTCTCTAAGCTTTCGGCTCACATGAGCCATCTTCAGAGAGGTTATTAAGACGGTAACACAATAACATCCACCATCAGCGACGATTTTATTTTGTGTTGATATAAAACTCCGCTATGCAACGGCAATAGTTACCAAAAATAACAAACGCAGATCGCAAATTTGCAATGCGGTTCTATGACGTCACACCGCGTGATAGCGCGAAATGACAACAGAACCATGTAGTCAAATGCAATGTAATGTGTTATGACCGGATTTAGATGTGATTTTATTAAGTGTGGGTTGTTTGGATTTAATGTACATAGCCTCCAATATCTGAGGTTCCTCTTACTGTGTGTATGAGTGAGGATTATTGTATTGTTGACTAAAATCTGTCTGATATTACCTACATGTTTCTTTTTTTCTGAGAAATGTTGTTTAATTGTACTCTGATCAGAAAGGTGACAGGTAAGTCTACGGGATAGCGTGGTTGTAATAAAACCAATATATGTAGTGGGTTTATTATTAGTACCTGAGATACAATCTCTGAACGGGCATGTAAATTGATACACTACATTGGTTTTTTGTAGAGAATTTAGTTTAGTGCTTGTAGGGTTATTAGAGACTATGAGGTCAATTGTTTTGAATTTTTTATTATCAATATTGTTAGAGCTTTTGTTAAATTTGTTGAGATACACTTTAATTTGTTGATCAATAACAGAGTTAGGAAATCCATTATTAACAAGTGTTTGCTTAATGTTGTGTAATTCTTTATAAAATATAGATTTGGAAGAAGATATCAATATATAACCTTTCCAAACCACTGAACTGGTTTACTGAATAATAATAATAATAATAATAATAATAATAATAATAATAATAATAATAATAATATCAGTGCCAGTGATAGAAGTATCACTTGGAATGATAGAAAATGGAACAAAACAACACACTGAAAGAATCCCTGGAAACCCCAGCTTAAGAGATATACAAAAAATGATCTTGTTAAGTACAGCCCACACACTAAAGAGAACTTTGTCTATGTAACGCTGGGGATGGTTTTTTTTTTTTTTAATCATATCACCCCCAGCAAGGCATTCCACTGGCAATATAGCGCAGGGGGTTACATAGAGCGGTGGGGTATAGGAAATGTCAGGAGGGTGATAGACGAGTAAGGAGGTACATAGGAAGAGTGATGGAGAGAATGGGTGCGAGTTAGTGTGTTAGGGGGTGTCTATTGACCTTACATTTAAAGTCCTGGAGGTTATAGCCGTCGGGGAAGCAAGCATGCGGAAGGGAATTCCACAGGCGGGAAGTGCGAGAAAAGAAGCTGTTGGAGTAGAAATTGCGGTTACATTTAATCGGTTTCACTCTGAAAGGGTGGGACCTAGTTGCCAATCTAGTATCTCTTGCAAACTCACACCTAGGGGCCACCAGTGATTTAGGGGAGATATGAAAAAACATGAAATGGAGCCATAACAACACACCACGATTTGCCTTAGGTCTTCCTGCAGACTTGGTATGTAGTGCGACCATAGTAGAAATCGAATTATGATGAAAAATAACAACATAATAATAATAGTAATTGATGCTACATCAGATATAGCTCTCATGGGTTTTTGTCTTACTAATTGGATCAGGTGGATGTGCGTTGTGGGGGAGTGGATATCGGCGCGGAACGAGAAACCGGGGAGCCGAGTTCGAATTCCAGTTGAAATCCATTGTATTCACTTACACGCAAATACCCTTAGAAAAGGTATTAATCCGTCTGTTCCTTCCAGTCATGCGTTAAAAAGCAGGACAGATTGGGTTCTATAGCCTTGGTCGGCAACCAGTCTACCGCAGAAATCAATGGCAACCTACTGCGGGATAATCTTCTGCCCAGTCAGTCATGTCTCTTTCGAGACATGATCGCCCAAGCGTGCATCACGTATGGCACTTAACTGACTGACTTATATTAGTATTAGTAATAATAATGACGGATGTAGTGTAATGAATATCGGCTCGAAATAGCAAATCGGAGAGCCGAGTTCGATTTCCAGTAAAATTCGTTGCATTCACTTACGCGTAAATACTCTTGGGAAAGGTATGAATCTATCTCCAGGTATTAGTTGAATAGCAGGACAAATTAGGTTCCATAGCCTGAGTTGGCAACCAGTCTAACGCAGAAATGACGGCAACCTACTGCACGAAAATCTTTTGTCTAGGCACTCAAAATCGTAAGAGACATGATCGCCCATTATCGTGAAACATGTGTGGTACTTAACTGATTGACTGAATAATAATAATATTTTTTGTATATCTCTTAAGCTGGGGTTTCCAGGGATTCTTTCATTGTGTTGTTTTGATCCATTTTTTATCATTCCAAGTGCACCAAAAAATTGTCTTGTTAAGTACAGCCAACACACTAAGCAGACCTTTGTCTATGTAACGCTAGGGATGTTAGGGGAGATAAAAAATAAAATGGAGCCATAACAACACGACACGACCTGCCTTAGTTCTTCCCGCAGACTTGGTTGGTAGTGCGACCATAGCAGAAATAGAAATATGATGAAAAATGAACACATCATAATATTAGTGCCAGTGATAGTAGGTGCACTCGGAATGATAAAAAATGGAACAAAAAGAGCACATTGAAAGAATCCCTGAAAATCCCAGCTTAAGACATACACAAAAAATTGTCTTGTTAAGTGCAGCCCACACACTAAGAAAAACCTTGTCTATGTAACGCTAGGGATGTTAGGAGAGCTACGAAAAAATATGAAATGGAGCCATAATAACACACCACGACCTGCCTTTGGTCTTTTCGCAGATTTGGTAGGTAGTGCGACCATAGCAGAAATAGAAATATGATGAAAAATGACATAATAATAATAATAATAATAATAATAATAATAATAATAATAATAATAATAGTTACGTGCATCTGGATTAAAGTCTGAAACTGAAGGATTTATACTTGCAGCACAAGACCAAAGTCTTTTCACGAGAAACTTTCAGGCAAATATTATGCATAATAATA
This sequence comes from Ascarosepion bandense, assembly GCA_037127315.1. Lineage (NCBI taxonomy): Eukaryota > Metazoa > Mollusca > Cephalopoda > Sepiida > Sepiidae > Ascarosepion > Ascarosepion bandense. The sequence goes on from JBBBDQ010001521.1 coordinate 2,688,268, forward strand.
TGGATCCAAAATGCAGGTTTTGTGATAAACACCAAGAAACAATAGACCACCTAATCTCAGGCTGTTCTGTGCTTGCCCCAAACGAATATAAAAATCGCCACGATAGAGTTGGGCAATATTTACATTGGGCAATGTGCAAACATTATGGAAAAGCTGTAAACAAACACTGGTATGAACATCATCCAGCACCGGTTACAGAAATAGAAGATGTAACCATTCTATGGGATTACACCATCTACACAGACAGAAAAATTGAAGCAAACAGGCCAGACATTATTGTTAAAAACCAGAAGGAGAAAACTTGTCTATTAATTGATATGGCTTGTCCAGCGGATTGTAACATAGCAATCAAGGAATTTGAAAAACTGTCAAAATATAAAGACCTGGAAATTGAAATAGAAAAAATGTGGAAATTGAAAACAAGAGTTGTGCCAGTGATAGTAGGTGTACTTGGAATGATAAAAAATGGAACAAAACAACACATTGAAAGAATCCCTGGAAACCCCAGCTTAAGAGATATACAAAAAATTGTCTTATTAAGTACAGCCCACACACTAAGGAAAACTTTATCTATGTAATACTGAGGATGATAGGGAAGATAGAAAAACATGAAATGGAGTCATAACAACACGCCACTACCTGCCTTAGGTCTCCCCGCAGACTTGGTTGGTAGTGAGACCAAAGCAGAAATCGAAATATGATGAAAAATGACATAATAATAATAATAATAAACACCTTAATGCTACACAAGTCAAACTAGCAGTAGAGCTTAATTAAAGGCAAAGAGTGAAAACAGTGAAAATATTACATTTGTATTTAAGTAATAAAAAATGTTAGAGAAAATAAAGCATCAAACAACCACTACTTCCTCTTTCGGTGTCACCTTTTCCGTCATCTGTTTTAGTTAAACTTAAACCAAAACAGAATTTTGTAATTAGTGATATTTTCTTTCAGTTTTGTCTCTTTCTTTTATCGTTCCCAGATGGTTAATAGCAAGAGTGTGTTGGAGCAAATTTACGTATGATGAATCAGTTGGTGCCGACGAACGCCAGCAGAACTTGTTAGGATCATTTCTTTTATAGTGCCAGTAACTTTTATAGGTTCAAGCCTTATTTTTAGTGGATACTCGTATTTGAATAGACGCTTCTTCTTCTTCTTCTTCTTCATTTCTTTTTCTTTCCTCCTCCTCCTCCTCCTCCTCCTCCTCCTCCTCCTCCTCCTCCTTCTTCTTCTTCTTCTTCTTCTTCTTCTTCTTCTTCTTCTTCTTCTTCCTTTTCTTCTTTTCCTTCTTCTTCTTCTTCTTCTTCTTCTCCTCCTCCTCCTCATCTCCTCCTCCTCCACCTCTTCTTCTTCCTCTTCTTCTCCTCTTCTTCTCCTCTTCTTCTTCTTCTCCTCCTCCTCTTCTTTTTCTTCTCCTCCTCCTCTTCTCCTCCTCTTCTTCTTCTCCTCCTCCTCCTCTTCTTCTTCCCCTCCTCCTCCTCCTCCTCTTCTTCTCCTCCTCCTTCTCCTCCACCTCTTCTTCTTCTTCTTCTCCTCTTCTTTTTCTTCTCCTCCTCCTCCCCTCCTCCTCCTCCTCCTCCTCCTTTTCTTCTTCTTCTTCTTCTACTCCTTTTCTTTTTCTTCTTTTTCTTCTCCTCCCCTCTTCTTCTTTTCCTCCTCCTCCTCTTGTCCTCCTCCTCCACCTCTTCTTCTTCTTCTTCTTCTTCTTCTTCTTCTTCTTCTTCTTCTATGCGCCGTGTTCCTTCAGGACGTAAGCGATCATGGCCTTCCACATCACTCCATCCCTTGTAGCGTTTAACAACCTTTCTTTTGTTCATCCTCCTAAACCTCACTCCGCCATCCATTTACTCAAGCTCATCAAATATCTTGGAATAATTTCGAACTTTTGTTCTCATCTTGGTTGATATAGGTGTTATAATAGACACATCGTTTCGACCAAATACCCTCTGGTCATCATCAGGTGTCCATAGATTGGCTGATGTGGGTTATCTCGTTGGTTATTGCGAAATATCCCTTGAAAGCAATTATTGTTCTTTCATGTTGTCAAATCCATCTGACATTGAATATAAAAGGATCCAAAAATACACCACTACACCTTCCTGCTGGAGAGCGTAAATTTTTCTTTAATACTATTTATCGAATATTCAATCCGGGACGGTGGTGTAGTGGATATAGTAGTTGGTTATACATGTGTTAGTGGTCATGTGTTCGATCTTTGGACTTGGTAGTGACGAATCAAGTCCAACATGAAAGAACAATTTCGTAGGATATTTCGCAATAATTAACGAGATAATCCACATATAAATGCCTGATGATGATCAGAGGGTAATTGGTCGAAACGTTATGTCTAATATAAGACCTATATGAAACAAAAATTCGAAATAATTTCAAGAATATTGAAAATTTCTCATCTCAGAAATAAATACAAACTCATCAAATATGTTATGCGTTGCTTTCTCGTCCGGTGAGTATCAAATTCTTCAAGCCACCCTTCTTCAGTACATGTCCCAGAAACTTTAACTGATTATTTCTGATGTTAAGTATAAGTCTCTTTTTCGTTTACATCCTCTCCAAAACCTCGTCGTTGCTAACATATTCGGTCCATGGTATCCTCAGCATCCTTCCGTAGGACCACATTTCGGTTGCTTGAAGTCTTTCCCTCATCTTTGATGAGATTGTCTTATATTCGCTCCCATATTGAAGGACAGACATCACATAACAATCCAGTACTCTTTTCTTTGTTTCCAGTGAAATTTTCCTGTCTCTCAATACACTACTTAACCTTTGGAATGCATCCTAATAGGCCTTCGGAACTCAATGTCGCACTTTCCGCCCTCTGTTAGAACACTTCCCAAGTATTGAATTTTCTGTATCTGGTTGATTTCAGTATCCCCAACTTGTAGTTAACATCTTGGGCTCCACTTTTTACTGATTCATTCAGTTTTCTTGTAGTTTTCTAGTTTATGCTTAGCTCTTTCTTTTTGCTTTTCTTTATTTACCTTCTGTCGGAGGTCATGTAGTTTTCTTTCTTTGTCTGCTATCAGCACTGTATCATCTGCGTATCTTATATTGTTCAGATTGTGGCCACCAATGACGAATCCTGGCGGGACTTTTAGTTCTCTCAGAATTGCATAGATTGAATAGATCCGGTGAGATGACACATCTTTGTCTTACAGCCCTTTCTATTTTTGTATATCTGCTGAACTAATTTATTGTCCGCAAGCAGGTGGTTTGCTACCAGCAGAGGGTCTTGATTATTCTAATACTAGCGGAACCCGTGGAATTTTCACGGAAGGATAATTATGATTCCCTGGAAAAAATTTTACTTTGTCATACTACAAATGATAGTAACGTCTTTAAGCATAAAGTTATTGGATAATAAAATAACGATAACACAGAGTGTAATTTTTTGAAAGAGAACATTTTTTTATTATTTATATTACTGAAAAATCATGGCTCCTGTGTCCATTGTAAACATTTTTATCAAGAATTTTAAAAATAATAATTTTAAAAATAATTTTCTTCATTTGTGAATGAGTACTGATTGTTTCATTAAAATCCAACAATTATTGGATTTTTGCGAGAATTTCCAAAATTAATGTGTTTGTCACCGAAAAAAGGGTGTAATGTAATGATTATGTTTCCATTATAAAACAGTCGTAACGTTTCTTTAGCCGCTAACTCAAATCAAAACAAAACTTTCTGACAAAATTTCAAAAATGTTAAAATGGATTAAGAAACAATAAAAGTTACTTTAAAGGCTCTTGTGTCCATTGTAAACAGAAAAGACCAACTGAGTAATGGCCAAGGGTCTAGAGGCCAGACATTTCGTTATTAGGTCGCGGGATACGACAACAACCCGACCTATTTTTACTATATTGTACAGTACACACACATATACACACACACAATTACTCTACAACCACCAGCTCAAGCTGCTACTGATACGATAATGCTATAAGCTCTCTCCTCCTACTCTCTCACTCTTTACTACCCTTCCGTTTGGCAAAGGTGAGCGAAAGGCCGAGCAGAGTAAAAAGATAGAGGGGAAGGAAAAGCTCGTATAGAGAGTGTGATGTTACGGACGGAGGAACTAAGTAACTTAGGAAGGAACAAGCAGAATTATAATATAGATCTTTCTCGAATATGTTTATGTCTTAAACAGTATATTAATAATTTTTATCTACCTGATTGAATATTCGATAAATATTATTAAAGAAAAATTAACACTCTGCAGCAGGCATTGAACCTGTGTCCCCAAACGCCAGAAAGCATGAAATTTGGCCTTTTCTAACCGTCTGCTTATTCAGAGCCAAGCGGTAAGGCCTACCAAATTAAATCTTAGCTCCATCTAATTTTCTTGAACATTTAGGCCGGTAGATGAAAATAAATAAATATACTATTTAATAAACAAAAAATGGAGCGTCTACTCAAATATGAGTATCTACTAGAAATGTTTTAAGTGAGAAATTAGAAAGAGAGAGAAAGAGAAAGCGAGAGATAAAAATGGTCTCTCTAGAGAGCGAGAGAGATAAAAATTCTCTCTCTCTCTCTCTAGAGAGAGAGAGGGGGTGATAAAAATTCTATCTCGAGAGAGAGAGAGAATTTTTATCGCTAAAAACTTTATTTTTAGCGGATACCCATATTTAAGTAGATGCTCCATTTATTCATTAAACAATATATATATATTTATTTTTTCTATCGACGTGAACGTTCGAGAAATCTTACTAAAGAAAAAAATTGCGCTATTGGACCCGCGCCTTTCATGACAGAGGGAGAACATGTTAAGCCCAGCACCTCTTAACCAACTTGGCCAGTCGGTCTGGTGAGGTCAAAATTTGTGCCTTTCAGTGAAATTTCTCCCGTCATAGTTCTCTCAAAGTATCAATAATAATAAGCGCTGACCCGATATGACATATACCTAGCGACCTCTACGTTACGACCTGGAATCTAGTTTCAATTAACGCGTTTGAATGCATATAAGAAGCAACCCATTACTTCGACAAACTATAGCGAGGAAAATGTTTTTTGCGCATCTTAGCATTACAGAAAGTGGCAAAACATTCTTCTTCTTCTATGTGCCCTGTCCTTTCAAGACGTAGGTGATCATGGCCTTCCACGTCTCCCTAACCTGGTGGCTCTGAGCACGCTTTCTCCTGTTACTCCACGCAACTCTCGTTCCATCATCCACCTGATCAGGTCCTTCAAATATGTTATCCGCTGCTTTCCCCTCTCTCTTTTACCCTCTATCTAGCCTGTTCGTATCAGATTCTCCAAGCCCTCCTTCATCACTGAATGTCCCAGGAACTTTAGCTGTCTTTTCCTGATGCTCAGTATTAATTTCCTTTTCGTTTCCATCCTTTCCAAAACCTCATCATTGCTCACATGCTCGATCTACGATATTCGCAGCATCCTTCTGTAGAACCACATTTCAGTTGCTTCAAGTTTTACCTTCATCTTTGATGATATTGTCCAGGATTCACTGCCCTATTGATGAACTGACATCACGTAGCAATCAAGTACTCTCTTTTTTGTTTCTAGCGAAATTGTCCTGTTTCTTAATAGTTTACTTAATTTCTGGAATGCTTACTTCGCCATGCCAATTCGCCTACGGACCTCTGTGTCGCACTTCCCGTCTTCTGTTATACAGGTATTTAAATTTTTGTACCTGATTGATTTATTATCCCCTATCGGTATTTAGCATTTTTGGTTGCCCTTTTTACTGATGACCATGCATTCGGTTTTCTTGCAGTTTATTTGTATTCCTTTCTTGTCACTTTTTCAGCTACCTTCTGTAGGGGGTCTTGCAGTTTCCTTTCCGAGTCTGCTATCAGCACTGTATCATCTGCATACCTACTTCTATGTGCCTTGTCCCTTCAGGACGTACGCGATCATGACTTTCCACGTCTCCCTATCCCTGGTGGCTCTTAGCACACTTTCTCCTGTTACACCATGCAACCGTCGTTCCGTCATCCACCTGATTAGGTCCTTCAAATATGTTATCTGTTGCTTTCCCCTGTCTTTTTTCCCTCTACTTGGCCTGTTATTATCAGGTTCTCCAAGCCCTCCTTCCTCATTGTATGTCCCAGGAACTTTAGTTGCCTCTTCCAGATGCTCATTATTAATTTCTTTTTTTGTTTCTATCATTTCTAAGACCTCATCATTGCTCACATGCTCGATTCATGATATTCGCAGCATCTTTCACTAGTATCACATTTCAGTTGCTTCAAGGTTTTCCTTCATCTTTGATGATATTGTCCAGCATTCACTGCCATACTGAAGGACGGACAACACGTAGCACTCCAGTACTCTCTTCCTTGTTTCTAGAGAAATTTTCCTGTTTCTTAATACCTTACTCAACTTCTGGAATGCTTCCTTCGCCATAAAAACTCGCCTTCGGATCTCTGTGTCGCACTTTCCGCCTTCTGTTATAACACTTCCCAGGTATTTTAATTTTTGTACCTGCTTGATTTTAGTATCCCAGACATGCATTTGGCATTTTGGGCTGCCATTTTTTTTATTGATGACCATGCATTCCGTTTTCTTGCAGTTTATTTCCAGTCCTTTCTTGTTACTTTCTTCTGCTACCTTCTGTAGGGGGTCTTGTAGTTTCCTTTCTGTGTCTGCTAGCAGCACCATATGTTGTTTAAATTGTGGCCTTCGATTACGAATCCTGGCATAACATTTAGGGTTCTCAGAATAGATCCAGTGAAAAGATACACCCTTGTCTTACGCCCCTTTCTCTACTCTATATAAAAAGCAAGTTTGCCTTATAGATGGATAAAAAGCAGGAATTCACTATGTAAACAAGCTCACTACATATTCTTCTTTAGTGCTTTGCATGATGGCCAATATTTCTTCGTTGTTTTAATATTATGTTTCTTGGATTAATGTTTTATAATGATTATTTCATTTCTGTTACGTTTATTCCTTCTGTAATTTCCAGTTGGTTAATGACAGGAGTGTTTGGAGGTATATTTAGGTTTGATAGATCAGATGGACGTTGTGGTGCAGAATGTGCGTTGTGGTGAAGTGGATATCGGCTTGGAAGGAGAAATCGGAGAGCCGAGTTAGAATTCCAGTTAAATTCATTGCATTCACTTACGCGCAAATGCCCTTGGGAAAGGTATTAATCTGTCTTTTCTCTCCAGTTATGGGTTAAATAACAAGACAGATTGGGTTCTATAGCCTTGGCTGGTAACCAGTCTACTGCCGAAAGTAATGGCAACCTACTTCGGAATAATCTTCTGAACAGTCAGTCATGTCTCTTTTGAGACATGATCGTCCACAACGTGTATCATGTATAGCACTTAACTGACTGACTAAATATAATAGTTAGAAATATGATTAAGGCTTCTACTGGGTATGAAGTCGGGGATCGGTGTTCTATTGTTATGAAGTAATAAACTGATCCCCCACTAATTACTACTTAATAATATAATACATATCTTTCGCCTCCAGCTATGAGTCAAATAACAGGACAGATTGGGCTCTATAGCCTTGTCTGGCAACCAGTCTACTGCAGAAAGCAATGGTGACCTACTGCGGGATAATTTTCTGCTCATTCATGTCTCTTTTGAGACATGATCGCCCAAGCGTGTTTCACGTATGGCACTTAACTGGCTGAGACCAGCTGGTACTGACGATCGGATATTTTGATCTTTTATCTTCTGTTCATTGAAACTCGTCTTTTTTTTTGTTTCGATGCATTTTTTATGACTGCATAACAAGTAATCTTAAAAAAAAACATGTTCAGGGATAGGTAACCTAAGTAATTTTGGTGGGCTTATGTGTAGATATTATGATAGTATTCAAAGACCTTTCATTCCCCAAGAAATTTCAACTCACTCTTTCTGACGTTCAGAAGTTCAATTCGTTTTAGCGGCTTTATTGCCTTACTAGGGGTGAAATTGTTAAAAAAAAAAAAGAAGACTCTAACCCGAGTGGCTTCAAGGACTTGTAGAAGGTTAACCTCACTCTAGAGAAGAACAAAAAAAAAAAAAAAAGAGAAAGCAAAAAAAGCAAAAAAAAAATGAATTCAGTTTTTAAATTTCTAATCAGCAGAAATAGTAGCTCAGTTTTTAAACTTTAAACTATCAGTAAAGGTAACCCAGGTCTGAAAACTTTAATCATTAGAAAAGGTAACCCAGAAAAAGGTACCCACTTCCAAAAAAAAAAAAAAAAAAAAGGCAACAGCACACTTGATATCCAACCTCTTTGATAAAACCATTAAGTTTCTGAGTCATGAGGTATAATTCTTATATAAATATAATCTATATTTCTAAAAATAAACTAAAAACGTTTCCACAGTCGTGCACATGTTTTAACCTTATTTTTCGTTGCTGAAACATTAATACTGGGGTAGGCACCCTACAGCCCGTTATCGAGATCCGACCCACGAAGCAATTTTGACCGACCCACGTATAAATATTAGAATAGTTTTCTTATGCGAACCGCGAATGATTTTTCTATATTATCAGTGATTTTATTTGTTATACTGGCACCAGATTACGTTCTTCTACAGTAGTACCAGGATCCGTTTTGTTCCAAAATATTATATACCAGCGATTTAACCTCACTGACTATCGTGTCAGCTTGCCTGATGGCAAGTGAGCCTCTGATGGAGTCAGTCAGTTAATTGCCATACGTGTTACACGCTTTGGGCGATCATGTCTCGAAAGAAACATGACTGACTGGGCAGAAGATTATCCCACAGTAGGTTGCCATTGCTTTCTGCGGTAGACTGGTTGCCGACAAAGGCTATAGAACCCAATCTGTCCTGTTATTTGACCCATAGCTGGAGGGGGAAGATATGTATTATATTATTAATTCGTAATTAGTGGGGGATCAGTTTATTATTTCATAATAAATAACCGATCCCCTACTTTATGCCCAGTAGAAGACTTAATCATGTTTTCAACTATTATATTCAGTCAGTCAAGTTGCATACGTGATACACACTTTGGGTGATCATGTCTCGAAAGAATCGTGACTGACTGCTCAGAAGATTATCCCGCAGTAGGTTGCCATTGCTTTCTGCGGTAGACTAGTTGCCGGCCAAGGCTATAGAACCCAATCTGTCTTGTTATTTAAACCATAACTGGAGGGAAAAGACGGATTAATACATTTCCCAATGGTAAATGAATGCAAAGAATGCAAAGAATTCAACTGGAATTCGAACTCGGCAACCCGATTTCTCGTTCCGAGTCGATATCCATTGCACCACAACGCACACCCTGATGGAGCAGTTTGCCTATATCACATGGAAATGAATTAAAGAAGCAAACACAGACTGTTTTGGTAATGAATACTGCTGCCACATCTGGTCGGGATTCTTGACAAAATCCATTGGAGAATGTGATTGATACCCACTTGGCAGCTCGGTTGAAGTCGCTATCTCACCGGCGTGACGTGGCTTCCATGTGCCTCTTCTATAAATACTTTCATGGCTTCTGCTCCAGTGAATTTAGATCACTGGTTCCCCCTATATGAATTTACATGAGCTACTAGATTGGCAATTAGGTCCCACTCTTTTACAATGAAATCGATAAAATGTAACTGCAATTTGTACTTTAACAGCTTCTTTTCACGCACTTCCCACCTGTGGAATTCCCTTCCATATACCTGCTTCCCCGACAGTTACAATCTCCAGGAATTTAAATGTAAGGTCAATAGACATCTCCTATCTCACTAACTCGAATCCATTCTCTCAAGCTCTTTTTTCATCTACTTCACCCCATCACACCAGTATTCTCATCCTTCTATTACTCTCCTCCTGACATTTCCTATAATTAACCGCTCTTTTTCATCACTTTCCCCTATGTAACCCCTTGCACAACAGTAGCAGTAGAATGCCTTGCTTGGGGTGAAATGATGAAAAAAAAAAATGAATCAGAACTTTATTCAGTCATCTGCAAATTATCAGTTACTCATGTCCAGCTGAAGACAACGTTAAGAAAATTGCTGTCTAAAGAGAAATTGGAATCATACATTTTGTTATCCATTGAAAATTAATTGTTAGATGGTTTCGATGAAGAAACAATTATTGGCAGATTAAAGCAATCAACTCGTGAACGCAAACTATTTCTCTTGATATAGTGGACAACATGCAATGCCCTATTGTGCTTTGGGGGGGTCTGTTCATGAAAAATTGTGCTGTAAAGTATTTGAAAATATCAGCCAATTACTTAAAATTTAAACACAAATGAATAAAAAAAATCAATTATTACATTAGTTTGGTGTCTATGGGCAATAATTTGTATAGTGCACTGTAATTGGTAAGAAATATACATATTTATATAAAAAAAATTATGGTATTCTCTATAACCTTCAATAGATAGATAGATAGATAGATAGATAGATAGATAGATAGATAGATAATGAGCAAACTGAGATAGATAGATAGATAGATAGATAGATAGATAGATAGATAGATAGATAGAACAATGAAGATAGATAGATAGATAGATAGATAGATACATACATACATACATACATACATACATACATACATACATACATACAGTACAAAGTATTTATGAACTCTATAATAGATAGATAGATAGATAGATAGATAGATAGATAGATAAGTATATATGAAGATAGATAGATAGATAGATAGATAGATAGATAGATAGATAGATAGTAATGAACAAACTGAGATAGATAGATAGATAGATAGATAATGAGCAAACTGTGATAGATAGATAGATAGATAGATAGATAGATAGATAGATAGATAGATAATGAACAAACTGAGATAGATAGATAGATAGATAGATAGATACATACATACATACATACATACATACAGTACAAAGTATTTATGAACTGTAATAGATAGATAGATAGATAGATAGATAGATAGATAGATAGATAGATAGATAAGTAAGTATATATAAGATAGATAGATAGATAGATAGATAGATAGATAGATAGATAGATAGATAGGAAGGAACAGACTACGATTTTTCTATCTGTATTTTTGGACATTTTATTTCCTGCCTATAAAAAGTAAATAAGAGTATTGTCGTTCTGTGTGGGCCCCTTTGTCTCCTGGCAACCACAATTAAAACCAAGCCTGTTATTTGTTGACTTCACAGCACATTAATAGAGACTTCCTCTTCAAATCCATTAGAAACCGTCTTCCGAGATTTGACTCCACTGAATGCCGCCATCGATTAGAGAAAGGAACGATATCGGTCCACAAAATCATCCCTGTCTAGCGAGGATCCCAATACGGAAACAATTCAAATCTCATCAGGGGTACGACAAGGAGAAAACCAGAGACAGTTTATTTAATCTTTTTTTAGCCTATCCCCTGAGCATTTAGAAGTACATACACTAACGGCCATAATTATTAGGCCACCCAGTTTTTAAAAGAAATGATGTATTTCATACTATTTTTAGTATTTATTGCCAATTGAATATAGAATGGTTCTTTTGTTATTATTATTTTGCAAAATTTTACAAGGCAAGGAAGCAAAGATGAACTCTAAATTTTCTTCATTCTTTCATTAATGAAACTGCAATATAGGTAATTATTAAATATTTATAAATTCATTTGATGCACATGTTATTGTGCAGTATTAACCAAAGAACCATTCTATTTTCATTTACAATTATTCACTTGGCAATAAATACTAAAAAATAGTATGAAATGCATCACTTTGTTAAACACTGGGGTGGCCTTATAATCACGGCCGGTAATGTATATATATATATATATATATATATATATATATATATATATATATATATATATATATATAATAATAATAATAATAATAATAATAATAACTAAATAGACTCTGTAAGTATGCAGGCCGTAAATTTATACTAAAATAAACCTCCGAAAAAACCATTAACAAACAGAACCTAAATCCGTTACAATCCGGTGTACAAAGACGTCGGATAAATGGGGAGAAAAAAAGAAACCCGCGGAACAAGAACAAAACATTCAATACTCCGCAGTAAAGAAAAAACCCCAAACGGAACCAAACACAAGAAAAAGTGCTCAATACAAAGTACGAAAGAAAATATACAATAGTAGAGCAAAAACACACAAAAATCTAGAGTGAGCCAAAACCTACCGCGGTTTCACACTACGGGTCGTCAGGGCAAAGGCTCTTTGCCCTGACGATCCGTAGTGTGAAACGGCGGTAGGTTTTGGCTCACTCTAGATTTTTGTATATATATATATATATATATATATATATATATATATATATATATATATATATATAATCTACAGGGAGCTATGGGTAAATTGTTGCTATTTCCTTTGCAAAATTTTGCAAAGTAATAATAACAAAACACCCATTCTATTTTCATTTAGAATTATCCACTTGGCAATAAATATTAAAAAAGTATGAAACACCTAATTTCTTTTAACAAACTGGGGTTGCCTAATAATTATGGCCGGTAGTGTATATGAAGAGATGGGCGCTGATCATTTCAGGATTGCATACCACAGCCCAGACGAATCCCCTAATAGAATAGAGAGCTCCTCTACTAAGGGTTCCAAGAAATGGGATTGAAGTTAAACCTTCCCAAAACAGAAAGTATGATCTAGAATTGGACTGAAATCAGATAATAATACGGAGAAAATTCCATCATTTTTTACGGATATTATGCTAGTTAACAGTTATGAAAATGCATTTTGAAAGAATTCGGATAATACTTTTCAGGTGTTTCGCAAGAAAATATAGACAGTTAATTTTAATTTTCATGAACTTCGAGTAGACATAAGACCGATTTTAAAAAGAAAAACATAAAATTGGACCAAATATCAAATATCATGAGTTTTCCAAGAAGAGGAATATAATATTTGATACGGACAGAAACCTGGGTTCAATTACATCCTTTCCGTACATCATATCCCCAGACCATTTACCAAAACGTGGTGCATCAATGTGACTATTTCTTGTGTGGGTACAGAGCATTGGAAGTTGGATATGGCGGCACTAAACTCTTCTATCAGGTACTAACATTGTATTTCATTTTTTTTTTCTTTTTCTTTTCTTCTTTTGGTGTATTTTAGCAAAACCATTGCATTTCCATTTGAGGAGGGGCTAGTAAATTGCTCTAGTAGAGAGATATTAATGATTTCTAATTATGAATCACTGCTTGCGGTGAAGTGGGTCGGATAACGAAGAAAAATATGGCTGAATCCCCAAAAGTAAAAAAGAAAATGAAACACTTAACATTCTGTTGGAGAAAAAAAACAGCTTTTGTCAGTGAAGTAACATGTAAAGCGGACGGAAAATAACTGAAGCAAGAAATGAAAATAAAACAAAAATCAGGCAAAAAAAAAAAAAGAGCTAAAAAATAACAATCTCTCTCTCTCTCTCTCTCTCTCTCTCTCTCTCTCTCTCTTGCGCGCACGCGCTATCTATCTATCTATCTATCTATCTATCTATCTATCTTAATCTATTCCTATCTACCTTTATTTAGATTATAGATTATAGATTATAGATTATCTATCTATCTATCTATCTCATTTTGTTTATATCTATCTATCTATCTATCTATCTATCTATCTATCTATCTATCTCAGTTTGTTTTTCTATCTATCTATCTATCTATCTATCTATCTATCTATCTATCTTAATCTGTTCCTATCTACCTTTATCTAGATTATAGATTATCTATCTCATTTTGTTCCTATCTATCTATCTATCTATCTATCTATCTATCTATCTATCTATCTATCTATCTCAGTTTGTTTATTATCTCTCTCTCTCTCTATCTATCTATCTATCTATCTATCTATCTATCTATCTCTCTCAATTTGTTTATTATCGATTTATCTATCGATCTATCTCAGATTGTTCATTATCTATCTATCTATCTATCTATCTATCTATCTATCTATCTATCTATCTATTTGTTCACACCGGCGTGGTGTAATGGTCAGGCAACGTTAGCTCATTGTTGTGAAAATGATTTTCATTTGAATATAAGAAACTATGTTATTTATGGATGTGGGAAAACAGAAAAATTTATATGTGTGTTCTATTTAACTAATCAGAATAGAGATCCACTTTAAATTTTTGGGCAATACATATTTTTCATCTTTCAGTCTTAAGGCCAATTGTGTCAGTCGATTAAAACTCCTGTCTAGACTCCGTTTCCGTTGATGTGTCCATTATTGTTGCAAAATTATTCTCTTAGTTTGCTCTATATTCCATCCTTTTCTGAACAAAAAAGAAAAAAGACGAAAGAAAGAAAAAAATTTATATATTGATCTAAATTAAAGCGACCTTTGAGTGTAATTATACTATTTGTATTTCGATTCAGTATGCATTTTATTCTAGTTTTTCCTAAAGTTCTTAATTTGTAAAGAACATATTTAAATATCTAGTTACTTATTAAAAATTTTAAAATTAATTTTATTATTTTTATAAAATGTATTACATTATTATTATCTCCTAATACATACAGTTTTTTTTAATGAAGAATCTTTTTAGCCTTATTGTAAGGTGAATATTTTGTAATGCATTCGCAGAACTGATGTACTGATATAATTTTTTATAAATTTTCTCTTTTAAGGGAGCCATCTTTATTTTTATTCTGTTTTTTTTTTTGGGGGGGGGGGGTGAATTTCATTCGTTTAAAATCTACTGTACAATAAAGACGGAAGCTGCTGATGGTTCGCCTGAAATAGGCCTACACTTCCGATTTACCATGAAATAACATGTCTGCCTAAATTTTTTCTTACATTTGCTCTATATGTATTTATATGCATATATATTTAGAGCTCTCTTAGAGAGTTATCCTACCACTTTATGTACAGGATACTCCTTTGGATTCTTCTATATCTACACCGCATGCTTTTTTACACACACACACACACACACACACACACACACACACACACACACACACACACACACACATATATATATATATATATATATATATTGTAACAAAGTAGGTTTTTTTTTACTATAAATAAAGTGTATATCGGATCAACTAAGAACACTTTTAAGCAGCGGTGGTACATGCACTTAACTTCATTCAAAAACAACTTATACCGAAAACGAACATCCGTTTCTGGATCTTTTTGGAAACTAAAGGACTAAAAATAGAAACCCAAAGTAAAATGAAAAATCCTAGAACAAACTAGAGCCTGCAACTCGCTTAACGACAACTGCTGTTTATGCTTAAGTGAAAAGCTACACATTCTAAAATACCCCAATAATAGCGAACTATTGAACCGTAGAAATGAATTAGCAGTATTTTGTAAACATCACAAATATTTATCGTTAAAATTTAAATAACCAAAAAATACCTCATCCACACGAAACAATCTCCCCCAAAATGCAATAAATACGCATAATCAATCCTCAAAATAAAAAGAACAAATAACGTATAAATAAAAGAAAATAAATCACACACAACATTAACAGCAATTCCATCCACCTATAAATAGTAGTAAAATAAAAACTATCTACACTTCCTAAAAAAAAAAAAAAACATATATCCCAATATAAGAATCACCTAAACTAAACGAAAAAGTAACCTGGCCAAAACTAAGCTACCCCACACCCTTCTCTTAAACCAAAGCGGTATCTTTATGACTAAAAACTGACGACTAGATCATGCAAAACTCCCAACGCACATTCACTTACATCTTTTTCATTAACAGCAGCGCCACTCCAATCACACATAGATAGCATTTATATAACCAAAAATGTCTACCCTTCCTAAAAACAACCCCATAAATCCCAATATAAGTACCCAGACAAAATAAATAAGGAACCTGTCTTAAACTAAGCTACCTCTCCTAACCCAAGCCCACATTCACTTAAACATCATATCACCATAAATAAACCGTTTTCACCATTTAATTTTCATTTCAACTTATCCCCCGATGAGAAGCGCACGTAGCAGCTTCGAAACGCGAAAATTTTTGTGTAGTGATACTAAGAATTTTTAAACCATTGTAACAACCATTACTATATATATATATAACGGACTTTATTGGCAATGAAGAAATGCTAAAGTAATTGCGGCTCAGATTGTTGTATAAGAGAGCCGAGTTCGAATGTCAGTTGAATTCATTACATTCTCTTACGTGCTAGCAGTCTTGGGAAGGTATTAATCTCTTCTCCTCCTGCTATAGAAAAATAGAAGGAAAGACTAGGTTCCATCACCTTGGGTGGCAACCATTCTAGGAGAAGAAAAACTCTGAATTCAATGGGTGTAGTCCTAACGAAGCACATTAAAAGGATTTTTCACATTGGTTCCATGATCCCGACTTCCTTAACAAATGGATCAGATGTGGTTGTAAATAAGAAGACAGAATTTCGTCATTTGGTTGCAAAATAAACTTGGAGATATTAAATCAATCAATGCAACTCAAATATCTATTTAGACGGGATAGTGCACCCTTGTGCAAATTAACTGAAACAAAATGAATAATGTCTTCCTGGGATCTTTCACACTTTCCCTGGTCACGTATACGTCGTCTCTTGGCGTTGTTTTTCTCTTCCGATCGCATTTTCCTTTACGTTTTGGACTTACATAGATAGATAGATAGATAGATAGATAGATAGATAGATAGATATGAACAGACTGAGATAGTTAGAGTAGATAGATAGATAGATAGATAGATAGATAGATAGATAGATATGAACAGACCGAGATAGATAGATAGATAGATAGATAGATAGATAGATAGATAGATAGATAGATATGAGCAGACCGAGATAGATAGATAGCTAGAT
>JBBBDQ010001521.1:2710000-2735000 GCA_037127315.1 Ascarosepion bandense
ATTTTTATCTAATTATAAATTGGATAAAAACTTTTGATTGTTCTCTTCGTCTTTACGAGTCTACAATAATTATCCATTTATTTTCCAGAGAATGTAAATAAATCTAAAAGACATGCATGTGTAGCTAATCAGTATTTCATTGATTGACTGATTTGTTTTTTTTACGGCTTATCAACAGACAAGAAATTATTATGTAAATATAAAGTGGGGGATCAATTTTATATTATAATTAATATGTAAATTGATCCCTCACTTTATGAGCAAAGTCATCCTTCTCTTAACCACTCTCTGTAACCTGTCTCATTTTTTCATGACTTTCCTTTAATCACAACAGTGGCAGTAAAATGCCTTGCTTGAGGCGATATGATTATAAAAAATAAAATTCTATCCATTTATATTCCAGAGAATGTAAATAAATCTAAAAGACATGCATGTGTAGCTAATCAGTATTTCATTGACTGACTGATTTGTTTTCTACGGCTTATCAACAGACAAGAAATTATTATGTAAATATAAAGTGGGGGATCAATTTTATATTATAATTAATATGTAAATTGATCCCTCACTTTATGAGCAAAGTCATCCTTCTCTTACCCACTTCCTAACTAACACTCCCTATAACCTGTCACTCTTTCTAATAAGTTTTCCTTCTATGTAACCCCCTGCAAAACAGTGGCAGTAAAATGCCTTGCTTGGGGCGATATGATTATTAAAAAAAAAAAAGAACCTCGTATGATAATGTGCATTTGTAATGGAAGAAGAAATTCTGGTGCTTTCACTTTATTGTCGACTGATCCTCGCTGGTCAGTCGTGTATTTTCATCGGACATGTCTATTGGTTTTATCATCTATTGATGTGCGTACTCCTTTTATTAGATAGATATAAGTTAGATTCAGTTCTTCAATACGGCAGTGAATGCTGGACAATAACATCGAAAATGAGGATAAAACTGGAAGCGGCCGAAATGTGGTTCTACAGAAGGATGCTACGGATATCGTGGACTGAGCATACAAGCAACGACGAGGTGTTAGAAAGAATGGCAACAAAAAGGAAACTGATGCTGAGCAACAGGAAGAGACAACTGAAGTTCCTGGGACATGCAATGAGGAAGGAGAGCCTGGAGAACCTGATACTGACTGGTCAGATAGAAGGAAGGAGAGACAGAGGAAGGCAGCGGATAACATATTTGCAGGGCCTGATCAGGTGGATGACGGAACGGGGGTTGCCAGGAGTAACAGGAGCAAATATACTAAGAGCCACAAGGGATAGGGAGACGTGAAGAACCATGATCGCCTACGTCCTGAAGGGACAGGGCACATAGAAGAAGAAGAAGAAGAAGAAGAAGAAGAAGAAGAAGAAGAAGGAGGAGGAGGAGGTTAGATTCTTTAAGTATGGATTCAAAGAAGCATGGCGAAGTAATTTAATTGATAATAATGTTATTATTATGCTTTCTTTTTTAATTAGGGTGGCAGTAATTATGTAAATACACACACATATACACGCACACACACACACACACCCACACACACACACACACACACACACACATATATATATATCAGATGTTCATATCTATCTCTTTACTGAATTCACGAGATATTTATTTTTTCTACACTTTACATTTCTTTCTTTCTTTCTTTCTTTCTACTTTCCCAGCATTTATTTATCTATTTATTTATTCTTTCTTTCTTTCTTTCTTTCTTTCTTTCTTTCTTTCTTTCTTTCTCTTTCCCGGCATTTCTTTCTTTCTTTCTTTCTTTCTTTCTATTTATTATTTTGCTTGTTTGTTTTACTTTTTGCTGTCTCTTTTTTCTTTTTTATTTCCCTTTATTTAATTCTGCATTTTCCTTTTCTTTCCTTGTTTCTTTTTTTCTTTCTACACTTTTCCTTTTTTTTTCTACACTTTCTATTTCTTTCTTTCTTTCTTTCTTTCTTTCTTTCTTTCTATGCTGCACTTTTCATTCTCTGTTTCTTTCTTTCGCAACTTTACTTTTCATTCTTTTTATGACTTTTTTCTTTCTTTCTTTATTCATATACATTTCTTTTCTTTCTTTCTACACTTTCCCTTTCTTTCTTTCTTTTTCGCATCTTTTCTCTTCCTTTTTGCCCCATCTTTATCGCCTTTTAATCGAATGAGACGCATGTGTCACAAAAATAAAACAAAAAAAAAAATCAAGACTGAATAATGCAAAATCAGCTGTCTAGCGCTTTGCTTCCTTCACACCTCGGCATACAGACCCCCAAGCATCTCTATCACTATGCCGTCTTGACCAGCTGCTTTGTTTCTGTTCGGTTTGGCTATTGCAGCTTCCACTTCGGATTTTAGTATTTCCGGTCCATCCACCTCCTTGTGTATTCTCGGTTGTTCTCTCCTATCGCAAAAAAGATCCTTTATATACTCTCCCCATCGCTGGAGTATTTCCTCTTTCTCCAATATGATTGTTCCATCCTTGGATTTTATGCATCCTGTTGAGGAGCAGGTTTTTTGTCCTGTCGGTTCTCTTATCTCTTTATGCATCTCTGCTTTATTAGTCCTGCTCAGTTTTTCTACTTTTGCATATTTGTTGTTGAGCCATTCCTCTTTAGCTTGTCTGCATTTGTTCCTTATCTCTCTGTGAAGTTTCTTGTACTCTGTTCCACCTGGGACACGCAATGAGGAAGGAGAGCTTGGAGAACCTGATACTGACTGGACAGATAGAAGGAAGGAGAGACAGAGGAAGGCAGCGGATAACATATTTGCAGGGCCTGATCAGGTGGATGACGGAACGGGGGTTGCCAGGAGTAACAGGAGCAAACATACTAAGAGCCACAAGGGATAGGGAGACGTGGAGAACCATGATCGCCTACGTCCTGAAGGGACAGGGCACATAGAAGAAGAAGTCATTTTGGGGGAGTGTCTGCTAACGTAACGACATTCATTCTTTACCGACTTAACAATAAACGCTTACTGACTCCATTCAGGATATGGATAATCATGGCTCTCCACAACCTCCTATCCTTTGCAGCTCTTTTCAACGTTTCACCATTCATTCGCACAAGGTATATGGTATGCTGCATCCTCCTGTTTCATTTGCCTTCGGTTTTTCGTGTGAGTGTCAAGTTCTCCGAGTTTTCTTTCCTCGTTATATGTCACAGAAGCTACATCTTTTATATTTTAAGTACAGGTGTTTTTTGTTTTTTTTTGTTTCATTTTCCTTAGAAGTACACGTCCTTTTGTAGAACCATATTTCTGTTCTCTACACTTTTCTCTTCAGAATGCTGGTTAATCTCTTCAGAAAAACGTCCAGCATTCACTTTCATGTAAAATGCTTAATATTACATAGCAGTTTAGCACTTATCTGATTGATTTTATGGAAATATTCTTGATTCTTAATACTTTGCTTAGCTTTTAGAAGGAAATTTTTGCACTTCTAGTGGATGTGAAGAAGGCTTAATGGATAGCGGCTCGGGATTAAAAACCAAAGAGTTTCAATTGAGTTCATTGCATATAATTAAGCGCAAATAAGGTCTAAATCTATCTCTTATACCCCCCAGGTATGGGTAAATAGTAAGGACGACTGACACTAACCCTATCTGTTGTTGCTTTCAGGTCCACCCTAACCTGGAGTTAGCGCCCCAACTATGGGCAAATAGTTAACCCCAAAATGGGGCCAACACACCATGAAAGTATAAAAATACATTTTGATAGTAAAAATATCAGCAGTGCATTTTATAGTAAAAAAATTTACCAACGATGTATTTTTTTTAAAACAAACGAAAAAAGAAAAAATCACCAGTAATACATTTTTGTAAAGAAAATTACGAATGCTCCTACGAAAAATTACAAATGTTCCTAAGAAAGATTACGAATGCTTCTAAGAAAATTACGAATGCTCCTAAGAAAAATTACGAATGCTCCTAATAAAATTAAATTTCAGTATGAAATGACTCACAATATATATTTTTATTTGTAATCGTATCATCCCACGAAAAGCAATAACGTCACTGATACGCAAGGGGCTACATAAGAGTAAAAGATTAGATAGGAGAAGAGTAAAGAGAAAGACGAACCAGTTACAAGGGGTGTCAGAGAAAGGAGCAAGAGAAGGATGGGAATACAGGTGTGATGACATTTGCAAAGGTAGAGAGAAAGGAACAGAACAAGATATACAGGGTGATGTAGAAAGAACTGGAGTCAAGTGGTTAAGAGATGGGTATTGACATTGCATTTAAGTTCCTGGAGGTTGTAGCCGTCAGGAAAGCAAGAATATGGAAGAGAGTTCCACAGGCGGAAAGTGCGAGAAAAGAAGCTGATGGAGTAGAATTGTTGCCTGCATTTGGTTGATTTAGCTGTGAATGGGTGGGACCCAGTTGCCAGTCTGGTTGCACGAGTAAACTCTTGTGGCAGGGGCACTAGTGACTTAAGTTCGTCGGAGCAGAAGCCATGAAAATATTTATAGAAGAGACAGAGGGAAGGCACATCCCGTTGATGAAAAAGTGGCTGGAGTTGAGCTGCCAAGTTGGTATATATCATATTACTGATTATCCTTTGGAGCCTGTCGAGAACATTGTGATGAATAGTGGGGGAGTCTGACTATATAGGACAGAAGTATTTCTATGCACGGAGGGATGGTTGATTTGTATATGTGCTAAATAAAAAAAAACGAGAAAACGAATGTGACCTAATCAGGTTTATTTTTCAACATAGCCCCCCACCTTGTGTGATGTACACACTTCAATTGGTGTTGCAGTGCTTGGATCCCATGGATAAAAATCTCTCATCATATCGGTTAAAAAGTCATTAATAGCAGATATTCCGTCATAATCCCTGTCTTTTTTGGGGAAAAGATGATAATCAGAGAGAACCAAATCAAGAATAGAGAAGGTGATCAACTTGTTCAAAGCTACAGTCACGCACAGCAACCACTGCAACTGAGGAATTATTTACTGGAGCATTGTCCTGCTGAAACAAAACCCCTTTCGTCTGCTTTTCTGGCCGTTTGATTTTGACAACTTTTCGTATCTGCATCAGCAAGTTCGCATAGTACTCTCCAGTGATTGTGTGGCCCTTTCGAGGAGATTCAATGAGCTCAGATTTTTGCATCCCAAAAAAAACTGAGGCCATCATCTTCCCTGCAGACGAAACGACATTGGCCTTCTTTGGAGCAGGTAAGTAGATGTGTTTGCACTGCATTAATTGTCTCTGGCTCAAAGTAATGAGCCAAACACTTATCCTGGGTTAGGAAAATGTTGTAGAGTAGCGAGCATCCCTTCAGCACTCTAACAGATGAACTGACACATAGCCTGAAAGAATCTACGAGCATGTATTTAAAGGGTCGTTTTTAATAAGTTGAACGAGCGTATTTAGTTTCGGACTCATTTACTTCGTTGGCTATTCACCATTTATAACCCCTCTCTTTTGCTCGGAGGTTTTGCCTTGTTAATTGTGTGCAACCTATTTTTCTGTATTTTTGTATATACCCGTTAGCACCGGATACTGTGCTGAATAAATATATTAGGTACTCATTATTCTCTGTGGGTTATTCATCTCGATGATTCAACAGAAAATTCTGGAAAAATAGCTGGATCTGCCTTAAATAATGTCATTTTTTCCGAGATTTGATCAGCCTGGTGCGCGTTTGATCAGCTGTCAGAAAACGTGGCGTCTACCGAGCAGAAACCTTCGCCATCCCAAATTCATAGTGCTGAATATTCTGAAATCTCTCATGGAATATACAAATAGAATTATAAATTATTAATGACAATATTTCACAACTCTAGCATCACCCATTCATGGCGAGCCAATGAAGTTTTCAGCCCACCTCCTTACCCAGAAAGAAACAATGTAGTTATGAATGAAAGTATAACTTTTTAATGACAATATTTCACAACTCTAGCATCACTTATTTATAGTCAGTCTACGAACTTTTCAGCCCACCCTCGTACCTGGAAAAAAATAATGCAGTTATTAATAAAAGTATAAATTATTAATGACAATATTTCACAACTCTAACATCACTCCTTCATGGTCAGCTTATAAACTTTTCAGCCCATCTTCGTACCTGGAAAGAAACAATGCTGTTATTAATAAAAGTATAAATTATTAATGACATTATTTCACAACTCTAGCTTCACTTATTTATAGTCAGCCTACGAACTTTTCAGCCCACCCTCGTACCTGGAAAAAAACAATGCAGTTATTAATAAAAGTATAAATTATTAATGACAATATTTCACAACTCTAACATCACTCCTTCATGGTCAGCCTATAAACTTTTCAGCCCATCTTCGTACCTGGAAAGAAACAATGCTGTTATTAATAAAAGTATAAATTATTAATGACAATATTTCACAACTCTAACATCACTCCTTCATGGTCAGCCTATAAACTTTTCAGCCCATCTTCGTACCTGGAAAGAAACAATGCTGTTATTAATAAAAGTATAAATTATTAATGACATTATTTCACAACTCTAGCTTCACTTATTTATAGTCAGCCTATGAACTTTTCAGCACACCCTCGTACCTGGAAAAAAACAATGCAGTTATTAATAAAAGTATAAATTATTAATGACAATATTTCACAACTCTAACATCACTCCTTCATGGTCAGCCTAAAAACTTTTCAGCCCATCTTCGTACCTGGAAAGAAACAATGCTGTTATTAATAAAAGTATAAATTATTAATGACAATATTTCACAACTCTAACATCACTCCTTCATGGTCAGCCTATAAACTTTTCAGCCCATCTTCGTACCTGGAAAGAAACAATGCTGTTATTAATAAAAGTATAAATTATTAATGACATTATTTCACAACTCTAGCTTCACTTATTTATAGTCAGCCTATGAACTTTTCAGCCCACCCTCGTACCTGGAAAAAAACAATGCAGTTATTAATAAAAGTATAAATTATTAATGACAATATTTCACAACTCTAACATCACTCCTTCATGGTCAGCCTAAAAACTTTTCAGCCCATCTTCGTACCTGGAAAGAAACAATGCTGTTATTAATAAAAGTATAAATTATTAATGACAATATTTCACAACTCTAACATCACTCCTTCATGGTCAGCCTATAAACTTTTCAGCCCATCTTCGTACCTGGAAAGAAACAATGCAGTTATTAATAAAAGTATAAATTATTAATGACAATATCTCACAACTCCAGCATCACTCTGTTATAACACCTATACCAACCAAGATGAGAACAAAAGTTTGAAATAATTCCAACATAAACGAAAACAATTCTTCTAAAATTTCATTATATCAAAATTCTTTTTTTTTTCTTAAGACAATAGTTGCTATAATTCTGTATATCTCATTTAGTAAAACTTTTTCTAATTAAATCATGTCTTAGTTTTATTGCTTTTTTTTATTTTATGATTCAGAGCAAATTTTTGTAACTTTGCAAAAGTTGATAATTTAAATTCTCCAACGAATTCTGCATGTAATTAATATAATCATTAATAATTAATCATAATAATTAATATAATCATTAAGCAGTACAAACATTAATTTCTCGATATTTCATAAAATTAACAGATGTAGAAAAACATATTATATTAATAATTTGCTGAAAGAGAGTCATTTCTAAAATGATTTCATTCATCTGTAAATAAGTTCTGAAATTTTAATTAAAATCTAACTGTAATATTTCACTTTGATCGGCGGAAGTAATTAACAGGTACATCCGGTCGTAGGTAAGGTCAACAAAAAGTGACAACCGGCTTGAAAGGCTATTATCTGACAATGATGTGGTTGACAGATACATCCAGCCGTAAATAAAAGTCAACAAAAGTCAACCACCCTTGTTTGACAGATACATCTGGCAGTAGACGACGTCAAAAAGCGACAACCCGCAAAAGCAAAAATGCGTATGAGTTTTAAGACTGTATAAAGTCTTGAATTTTTTGCTAAAGAAACAGAAAAGACCCCCACTGGCTCCCAATTCTCGACGGCTTCTTCTTGTGCGCAACTCTCTCCAGCTGTCCTCCTGCTTCGCACAAGCGTCAACGACAAAGAATAGAAATATAAGTTTATGTATTTATATATACATGTTCCTCTAGTATTTGTCTATATTTCTGAGATCAGTTAGCATTTAGAGTATTTACATTATTCGGACTATTGTCCTCATCTTTGTTGCCATTTGTACGATGTTTTGGCCGTTGTACGTTCCGGCCTTCTTCAGGTGCTAGAAATTTCGAACCGAACCTTTATTACAATCATTCATTCTTTGTGTAAAGCGTCGATTGGAAGTCATGAGTTACCTCCCTCCAACCCTGCAAATTACTTGTTCACCACTGCTGTAGCCTGGTATGGAACTCACAACTCTTTGATTCAAGTCACAGGGACTAACCAACGTTTATATCTACTGGGCCATGTATCCTTAAGGGTTAGAGGGAGATAACTCATAACTACCAAAAGAGGCTTCGCACAAAGGAATGAGAATGATAAATCCCAGTGATTGTAAAGGGTTCGGTTTGAAATTCCTAGCCCCTGAAGAAGGCCGGAGCGTACAACGGCCGAAATGTCATCCAAATGGCAACAAAGATGAGAACAATTGTACGAATAATGTAAATACTATAAACACGTGTTCCTCGTTGTCTGTCCAAATCCATATGACGCTTAACCGATTTTTACAATAATTTCCAAATCAATGTTTTTCTCCTGAAGAAGACGCTACAACTTCTTATACTAATTTATGGTCACCCGCTGATGCAGAAAAAAACAAAGTTTTTAACCAATATTTCGAACATTCTTAAAAAGGATAAAAATATGATTTAATAATGAAAAAAATTCTTTGATCTTATTTCTTAGTAATAACAAAGATTTTGACGAGAAAACTTTTCAATGAATCTTTTCATCATGGCTTGTCATTTTTTAGCGAATCTGTGAAGATAATTAATTTAAAATAATCTAATCTTAATTATAAATGGAACTCTGTGTGTGTGTGTGTGTGTGTGTGTGTGTGTGTGTGTGTGTGTGTCCGTTATCTATAGACTTCGAAACGACTGAAGCGATTTTCTTGAAAATTTACACAGTTGTACTATAAGCGTCTGCGAGTGTTCTTAGCTAGGTTTTGTGTCGAGGTACCCCCGATAAATATCGAAAATCGATAATCGAAAAAATTGGGTTATAGAAGGAGTGGTCCGATTTTAATCAAATTTGATTCACAAAGACATAAGAAACGATATTCAGAAGTTGCAGTTTTTACAATTGTGCAAAAAATTGATAATATATATATATATATATATATATATATATATATATATATATATATATATATATAAGGCAAGATGTTTGTGTGTGTGGCTGTTTATATGCCTGTGTGTCTGTATTTTCTTCAGCCCTTTTATTTTAGTTTTTGCTTCGGGTTTGGCTCTAAGTAGGTATAATTGTTGTTCTTAGTCTCTGTCATGATACCATTTACTCATTGAACTTATTTAGCCTTCAAAATTCAGTTTACGACAAAAAAACTTATCGATACCAGGAAATCAAAATTTGACTTACATCCATTCATTTTTCTTTCAGTCTACGGTTTCGCTTTAACTGGAAACAACTATTGCTTTTTAGTCTTTCGTGCCAACGTCCAAAGAGTCTGAGCTCCAGGACCATGGATTAGTTTCAACGCTTTCATTACACCCGAGCAACGCCGGGCTATACTGCTAGTAATGTTATATTTGTATAATCAATTTAAAAGGGTTTAAATGTGTGTACACTTATTGTAATTTGGACTTCATTAAAAAATATTCTTAAATTTTTTCGCGGCACGCCAGTTTATCGCGGCACAACATTTTCCCTCGGTATTGTGATGTAGTGGATCAGAGAGCCGTGTTCGAGTTTCAGTTGAATTTGTTGCCTTCACTTACTCGCAAAAACCTTGGGAAAGGTATTAATCCGTCTCCTCCCCCTCCATCGATGGTTTAAATAGCAAAACACATTCTATAGCCTTGGTTGGTAACCAGTCTAACGCAGAAAGTTATGGCAGCCTACTGCGAGAAAATCTTCTGCCTAGTCACTCAGAGATCGAGAGTCATGATCGCCCAAGTGTGTATCATGCATGGCACTTAAATGACTGACTGTTTAAACACAGGGGACACCGTAATTAATTGGAAAACTATCGATGGGGGTTGTGTCTTATTATTTTGGAAATTTAGGAAATTAATGGCCATGAAAAGGAAATTAATACTGAGCATCAGGAAGAGACAATTGAAGTTCCTGGGACAGGCAATGAGGAAGGGGGGCTTAGAGAACCTGATACTAACAGGCCAGATAGAAGGAAAAAGAAAAAGAGGAAAGCAGCGGATAGCATATTTGAAGGGCCTGAGCAGGTAGAGTGGGTGAGTGAGTTTTGTTTAACGGCATATCAACCTCTGTAGGTTATTAAATGCCAAAAAGTAGGGTTTTAAGGTATTTTTTTAATGTTCAGTTATAGTGAGTCGGTTGATTTAGTCAGATTTTGATGAAAAATTCCTTTATTTTTTTTTTAATTTAGAAAACTGAAGACATCATCCAGTTTTGTAATCAAAAATGTTTTGCTGGTATTATTTTTATCCTTCAAAAATGTGTTATGGTAATAAATTTTTCCTTTAAAAAATGTGTTGTTGGTAATATTTTTCCTTCAAAAATGTATATTTTTCTACAAAAGTCTATTTTTATCCTTTTGATCCCAGTTTGAGGATAAACTATTTACCCTTTGCTGGGACCCGAAAAGGTGCTACCACCCCGGGTCAGGGTGGACCTGGGAACAACAGCAGTTAAGAGGTGGTTTCATGCTGCTAACAACCTCCCAGTCAGAGGCCTTACTGCCGGATGTAGTTTATTGTCATATCGCCCGCTTCACACTCCACCCACGTCTATGGAACAGGTGAAGAGGCTCATCCCTTGTTCCCTGTTTACGATGTGGTTTCCGGCTTTCTCTTTTCCAATCTTTTCACTCTTAAGTAGCCCCCTGCGCATCAGTGGCGTTACCGCCTTGCTCGGGGTGATATGATTTAAAAAAAACAAAAAAATAAACCCATGACCACATGAGCAGATGGATGACAGAATGGGGGTTGAGAGTGGGGGATCAAATCTATGTTATAATCAATATATAAACTGATGCCTCATTTTGTGTCCATGCTAGTTTCTATACATTTATATTCTAGATTTATGGGCTTGTGGATGACAGAACGAGTGTTGCATGGTGTAACAGGATAAGGCGTGCTAAGAGCCACCAGAGATAGGGAGATGTGGAAAGCCATGATCGACTACGTCCTGAAAGGACAAGGAAGAAGAAGATATATGCCAAATGTTTATAAGAAATTATGTGGATATTAAGTGGGGGATCAAATCTATGTTATAATCAATATATAAACTGAGCCCTCATTTTGTGGCCGTGGACAAGGCGCATAGAAGAAGAAGAAGAAGAAGAAGAAGAAGAAGAAGAAGACAGCTGAATTTTAGAAGGAAGAAAAAAGAAAAACGCTATAACGAATCAAGGCTAAAGGGTAATGCTAAGCGATGCACAAGACCGCCTGAAAAGTATATCGACTAGTTTCAAAAATAATTTATTTTAATTCCAAACAACAAATGATATAAGTTTCTCTTCAAATTAATCCTCTTCAAGTCTAATGCACTTTTCCATCCACGTCTGACACACTTTCGAAATTCTACTGGAAGGATTCGTGTTGGTTGCCCTCCAGTTCCGTTGTAACGGCTCTTTTGATGACCCACACACCTTCAAGACGAGTCCCCGATAGATAGATAGATAGATAGATAGATAGATAGATAGATAGATAGATAGATAGATAGAATTAGAAATTTACCTGCTTAAATCTCTCTCACTTTCTCTCCTCTCTCTCTCTTTCTCTCTCTCTCTCTCTCTCTCTCTCTCTCTCGATAGATAGATAGATAGATAGATAGATAGATAAGGAATATAATTAAATAAAAATTTATCTGTTTATCTATTTCTCTTTTCTAAAAAAAATCTCTCTAGATAGATAGATAGATAGATAGATAGATAGATAGATAGATAGATAGAATTAGAAATTTACCTGTTTAAATCTCTCTCGCTTTCTCTCCCCCCCCCTCTCTCTCTCTCTCTCTCTCTAGATAGATAGATAGATAGATACTCTTGCGCTTTGGAAAAGAAAAAAATCTCAGTGATGTTCTTTTCGTTCAGGAATTGCCGAATGAACAGAGCTTTGTGAGCATGCGCATTCTCCTGGTGAAACAGCCGCCATTTTTCTTGCTCGTGAACTAAAAAAAAGTACAATATTTGCAGAAGGCTAAGATTACAGTCATAAAGTCTCAAGATATCATATTAGATTATAACAAAATCCGCTTATCTCTCTTTCGACCATAGCCCACGCAGCACACCCAGTCCGTTACTTTTCAGACAGACATCCTATATGCAATCTGACTTCAGCATCCACGGTATCGCTAACTGCGGTTTCGCTTTACCGCGTTTGTCCTAATCAGCGAAATCTTTGCGTGCAAAGATGTTATTAAATGAAAACTACTTGACAAAATATATTTCATACGAGTAAAATATAAACAAAAACGGCGTAGACATAATAGTAATCTTTTTGTCTTTAATAATAATCATATTTTGAAAATTATTTCCCTAAATCAATTTTTAAACGCCATTAAAATCTGAGTCATCAAAAGACAAAAACGAACAATCTTTTGTTCATTTTCAACTGAAATGTTTGTCGGATTTATTTTATTTCTAAAGTTGGCTTGCCTTGCACTCATTTAAAATAGGTTTTTGTTTTTGTTTAACGGCATATCAACACTTCTATGGGTTATTTAATGCCGAAATTGAATTATGCGTAATTTTATGGCTTTAACTAGATATTCTGTACATAATGTTTTTAGGGAAAAGGTATGTTTAGATTTATAGTTTGGAGATAAATGAGATGCTGATAGTTTTTCTATAATGTTCGTTTTAGATGCCGACGGCTTTTCCCCCTTCAAATTTATCCAAAATAGCATTATTTCTGTGCAAATGTTTATGCTGAACTCAAATCAACAATTAGACATGGAAGAAATTTACCATGTTTGCTTTGAAAGTCCGTAAAAAAACGAACTATATCTCGCACTTTTTTTTTCTCCCGTAACTCTCACGAAGTCATGTAATTAACTGCAGAATGACGTTCTACGTAGGCAGAATTTTTTGTCGAATTTTGGCCGATTGTCTTCGTTTACTGAAATTTCCGGCGATGTACTTCCTGTTATGAGAGTAACAAGCGTAGAAATACAATAGCGCATTACTTTAATTTCTGGAAGTACATCGCCGGAAGTATCAGTAAATGAAGAAAAATCGACAAAAAATCTGCCCAAATTCGTTCAAATGCGCAGTACGTCATTCTGCAGTTAATTACATGACTTCGTGAGAGTTACAGGAGAGAAAAAGTGCAAGATATAGTTCGTTTTTTTTATGGACATTTAAATAAAAAAAAGGTAAGTTTCTTCAATAACTAACAGTTGATTTGAGTTCAGCATATACATTTGCACAGAGATAATGCTATTTTGGATAAATTTGAAGGGGGAAAGCGTCGGGACTTACAATGGAAATTTACCAAGTATAATTTTATACTTTAGTACTGGATTGATAGTCATAAAAATGTATTACCATAGGTTATTTCATTTATTTATTTGTTTGTTTGTTATAAATACATTCTTGGTATTTTTGCCATAATGTATATTTGTACTTCATGAACCATCAAACAAAAATCAAAACACTATTTTTTCATAGCGGGAGGATACCCTAACAAGTGCTACCAACCCTGGTCAGGGTGTACCCGGGTCAGGGCGTACCCGGGTTAGGGTGTGCTTGAAAACAACAGCAAATGAGAAGTCGTTCTACTCCCCTCAAAATTCCCTAATCTCTCGAGCAAAGGCCTTGCTGACGGAACTATTGCTATTTTATTTTTTAATGTATAAATAATGCTTTGCAGGTACGACTGAAGTGTTTTCTCCTAATTTTACTATCTCGGTCACAAAACCTATCTAATAAGGCACATGTATTATTTTGGAAATAATTTTTCCCACGGCCCGATTACCTTGTTCGAGTTTATGAAAATTATTCCCTTATTCTTGATTGATCTGGGTTATCTTTATGGTTTATCAACCTTTTGCAAGTTATTTAAAGCCAGAAAAATGGCAAGGGGAATAAATAACTTTCCCAAGAGTATTTGCATGTAAAAAATGAATATATTGAACCTGACACATTGATTGCTACCCAAGACATTTCGACGTAGGGTAATGAATAGCAATTTTGTCTCGTTAGATCAATTACGACAGAAAATTAAACTTAATCCTTACTGAGTGCCCCGGACTGTCGGCTTTGTACCACGCCCACGCTACACTTAGAAAATCACCACTGCCATTCCCAAGATAACTCTGGCTGTTTTTATTATGATGCTGACTACGTGTTATCTCGTGTTATCTCGTGCTGACTTACAAGTTATTAGTTGAATAAAGTAAATTGACATTTAAAAAAATAATTCGATTAAAACAAATTTGTTTTTAATAGGTAACCCCAGTCATTTTCGATATCTAACTTTGAAACTGAATTTTTAAAAATGAAAATTTTTCTTGAAACTTTTATTTTAGTTTTAATTGAAAGCTAAATGATTAAATTTACTATTTCCATTAAGTAAAATATTCTCTGGTTTATTTCAAACAGAAATTATATTGATTGGAATGTAACAGTTTGAGATTTTTTTTCAATTTTTGAATTTTGCTGCCATTTCTGAGCGATCGTCACATTTGTAAACAAAAGTTAATTCACGGTTTTAAAAAATCTTGTAAAAATAAGATATACATTTGTGACACATTATTTTTGGAAAATTAGCAAATTTAATGTTAAATTAATCTGATTTGCACAAGTATTACTTATTTACAGCGTGAAATTTAGAATAAAACTATTTCTTAATCAGAGATTTGAACTTTTTGACGTATCCACCGTATATAAAACGTGTTGACAAATTCCCGATTAGAGATAAGATAAAGTAAATATACATTCTAAAATATTTTTATAAGAATTTTACTCTATTAAAAATAAATTATATTACGATTTACTTTATTACAAACTAGCAATTTAGCCCGATTTCACTCGGGTAGTTTAAGGAATGATAAGAATAAAAAATATATGATGAATTTACATAGCAAATACTTACACAACGTCCACCCTCGACACTTTTATAGATGTAGACTAGCAGTTTAGCCCGGTTTCACTCGGGTAGTTTAAGGAATAATAAGAATAAAAAAAATATATGATGAATTTACATAGCAAATACTTACACAACGTCCACCCTCGTCACTTTTATAGATGTAGACTAGCAGTTTAGCCAGGTTTCACTCGGGTAGTTTAAGGAATGATAAGAATAAAAAACACATGATGAATTTACATAGCAAATACTTACACAACGTCCACCCTCGACACTTTTATAGATGTAGACTAGCAGTTTAGCCCGGTTTCACTCGGGTAGTTTAAGGAATAATAAGAATAAAAAACACATGATGAATTTACATAGCAAATACTTACACAACGTCCATCCTCGTTACTTTTATAGATATAGATAACAATGTAGAATGTCTCTATTAGAATAGGGTGGGAGGGAGAGGAGCAACATATATAGATATTGATAATATAAAGTGGGGTGATCGATTCTATGTTATAATCAGTACATAAACTGATCCCTGACTTTGTGGTGTTATATATTTTTCTACACCTAATTTTGGTTTTCTGAAAAGTTTCAAGGTGTCGTAAGCGTTCTAAAATTTTGATGTACATCTGAGCGCAACTCCCGTCGAGCTAGACCGCAAAATGCAGACAAAAAGTCGAATCTATCAAACAAACAAATACTTACACAACGTCCACCCTCGTCACATTTATAGCTATAGATAATTAAAAACAAAAATCTGGTTCATATTTTACATAACGCATTTTTAAATTCTTTATTGAACAAAAAATTTCAATAATTGATATTTTTATTCTTAATAAAAGGTAGCGAAGGAAAAACAAGAAGAAAAGAATAAAGATAAACTAGAAGAAAACTGACTGAATGGTCATTGGTTAAAAGAGAAGCTGAAAATACCAATTAATGGTCGGGGATGAAACAGTTACAGAAATTGAAATACCTGGGAAGTGTTCCAACAGAGAACGAAAAATGGTACACTGAGATCCGAAGGCGAATTGGTATGGCTTTGGATGCCTTCCGAAGACGAATTGGTATGGCCAAGGATGCCTTCCGAAAGCGAATTGGTATGGCCATGGATACCTTCCGAAGACGAATTGGTATGGACATGGATGCCTTCCGAAAGCGAATTGGTATGGCCATGGATACCTTCCGAAGACGAATTGGTATGGCCATGGATGCCTTCCGAAAGCGAATTGGTATGGCCATGGATACCTTCCGAAGACGAATTGGTATGGCCATGGATGCCTTCCGAAAGCGAATTGGTATGGCCATGGATACCTTCCGAAGACGAATTGGTATGGCCAAGGATGCCTTCCGAAAGCGAATTGGTATGGCCATGGATACCTTCCGAAGACGAATTCGTATGGCCATGGATACCTTCCGAAAGCGAATTGGTATGGCCATGGATACCTTCCGAAGACGAATTGGCATGGCCAAGGATGCCTTCCGAAAACGAATTGGTATGGCCATGGATACCTTCCGAAGACGAATTGGTATGGCCATGGATGCCTTCCGAAGACGAATTGGTATGGCTTTGGATGCCTTCCGAAAACGAATTGGTATGGCCATGGATACCTTCCGAAGACGAATTGGTATGGCCAAGGATGTCTTCCAAAGGCAAATTGGCATGGCTTTGGATGCCTTCCGAAGGCGAATTAGTATGGCTATGGATGCCTTCTGAAAGCGAATTGGTATGGCCAATGATGTCTTCCGAAGGCGAATTGGTATAGCCAAGGATGCCTTCCAAAGGCCAATTGGTATGGCCGAGGATGCCTTCCAAAGGCCGAGTTGAATATTGAGAGACAGGAAAATTTCATTGGGAATAAAGAAAAAAAATACTGGGTTGATATGTGATATCTGTCCTCCTTTATGGCAGCAAATGCTGAACAATCTCTTCAAACATGAAGGAAAGACTCGAAGCAACAGAAGCGTGATTTTACAGAAAGATGTTAAGGATACCATGGACCGAATATGTGAGCAACGACAAGGTTTTGGAGAGAATAAAAGCGAAAAGGAAACTTAAACTTAACACCAGAAAGAGACAATTGAAGTTTCTGGGACACGTAATGAGGAAGAAAGGCTTGGAGAATCTAATACTCACAGTGCGGATAGAGAGGTAGGCGATAACAGCGAATGACATACTTGATGGGCTAAAGCAGATTGATGGCAGAGCACGGTTTGGGTGAAATAACAAAACAAAAGTTATTTAGAGTTACACGGGACAGGAAGATGAGGAGAGCCATAATATCCAACGCCCTGAAAGTACACACCACACAGAAGAAGAAGAAGAAGAAGAAGAAATTATTTTTATTCAGTTATAAAAAAAAGTTATGTATTTCTGGTGCTGCGTTGTCTCGGCCCTGAGTTGTCCCGGCGCTCAGTCGGCGGTACTGAGCTGGTGCTGTTGAATTGTCCTGCCCCCATCTTTTTATATATTTTTAACTTCTTGATATAATCCAACGAAGAATCTGTAATGTAATTGATCTCGACCTGGTAGCTCAACTCCAGTCACTTTCTCACTGACATAATGTGGCTTCCCTCTGTCTCTTCTACAAATACTTTCACGGCTTCTGCTCCGACGAGCTTAGCTCCCTGGTGCCCCCTCTGCATGAATTTACTCGAGCTACTAGACTAGCAACTAGGTTCTACCATTTTACAGTGAAACCAATCAAATGTAACCTCAATTTCTACTCTATCAGTTGCTTTGCTCACATTTCCCGCCTGTGGAATTCCCTTCCGTATACTTGCTTCCCTGAAAAGTACAACCTCCAAGAATTTAAATGCAAAGTCAATTGCCATCTCTTATCTTCTTGACTCACACCCTTTCCATGACAACCCTTGTATCATATTCTTCTCGCTTTCCATTCTACTCTCATGCAGCTCTCTTCACGCCTGTATTCTCGTCCTGTTCTTACTCATTCTCTGACTCCCCTGCAACTTGTTCCTCTTTTTCATCTCACCTTTTCTGTAACCCCTTGCGCACCAGTGGCAGTTCTGCCTTGCTTCGGGTAAAATGATTTTTAAAAAAAGTTACCCAGTAGTCTGATTTCCCGTCAATATTACTGACACTAACCGCCCGCACATCTAAGCTTACAGCAACTAGTTTTCCTAAGCGGTCACTCATCGAGGTACTAACCAGGCTTGACGTTGCTTAACTTTGGTGATCGTACGAGAATTGGTGTTTCAACATGATGTGGCCGGATGCTATTCTTCCTTCTTCTATGTGCCTTGTCCTTTCAGGACATAGATGATCATGGTTTTCCACATCTCCTTATACCTGGTTGCTCTTAGCGCGCTTTCTCCTGTTACACCACGCAACTCTCGTTCCATCATGCACCTGATCAGGTCCTTCAAATATGTTATCCACTGTTTTTCCCTGTCTCTTTTTCGCTCTATCTGGCCTGTTAGCATTAGGTTCTTCAAGCCCTCCTTCCTCATTGCATGTACAAGGAACTTTAGCTGTCTCTTCCTGATGCTCAGTATTAATTTCCTTTTCGTTTCCATCCTTTTCAAAATCTCGTCATTGCTCACATGCTCGGTCCATGATATCCGCAGCATCCTTCTGTAGA
Organism: Ascarosepion bandense; assembly: GCA_037127315.1. Classification (NCBI taxonomy): domain Eukaryota; kingdom Metazoa; phylum Mollusca; class Cephalopoda; order Sepiida; family Sepiidae; genus Ascarosepion; species Ascarosepion bandense. The sequence goes on from JBBBDQ010001521.1 coordinate 2,728,745, forward strand.
ACCACATTTCAGCTGCTTCAAGTCTTTTTCTGATGCTCTGTATTAATTTCTTTTTCGTTTCCATCCTTTCCAAAACCTCATCATTTCTCACATGCTCGATCCATGATATCCGCAGCATCCTTCTGTAGAACCACATTTAAGATGCTTCAAGTTTTTCCTTCATCTTTGATAGTATTGTCCAACATTCACTGCCATATTGAAGGACGGACAGCACGTAGCAATCCAGTACTCTCTTCCTAGTTTCTAGCCAAATTGTCCTGTTTCTTAATACTTTACTCAACTTCTGGAATGCTTACTTCGCCATGCCAATTTGCCTTAGGATCTCAGTGTCGCACTTTCCGTCTTCTGTTATACAGGTATTTAAATTTTTGTACCTGATTGATTTTAGTATCCCCTATCGGTATTTAGCAATTTGGCTGCCCTTTTTATTGATGACCATGCATTCGGTTTTCTTGCAGTTTATTTGTATTCCTTTCTTGTCACTTTTTCAGCTACCTTCTGTAGGAGGTCTTGTAGTTTCCTTTCCGAGTCTGCTATCAGCACTGTATCATCTGCATACCTTCTTCTTCTTCTATGTGCCTTTTTCCTTTCAGGATGTAGGTGATCATGACTTTTTACGTTACCCTATCCCTGGTGGCTCTGAGCGCGCTTTCTCCTGTTACACCATGCAACCATCGTTCCGTCATCCACCTGATTAGATCCTTCAAATATGTTATCCGTTGTTTTCCCCTGTCTCTTTTTCGCTCTATCTGGCCTGTTAGTATCAGGTTCTCCAAGCCTTCCTTCCTCATTGCATAAACAAGTTGCATTCAGTTTTAGCGACCGGTTAAGTTACATCCCTTTTAAAAGAGGATATATTGTCTGAAAGTGGCATAAAAAATATGCTACTGATTGACTCAAGCCTTGTGAGCGAAATCGTGTAGGTGAAACAGTCCAGACGTCGTCGATGGAATTGATAGCATGAAGTCACGAGTCACCATGGCCGAGCGTTTAAGCAAACTGACCGTATTCAACTAATTGTGAACTCTCTCCCAGAAAGTATGATGAAGTAATGCTTAGTGAAGTTGCAGTATGAACCTTTAGTGACATACAGTCACCTAAGAAATGTTTTTAGCCAGTAGAAATAAACTATATATAATTTCAAAAATTAATTACATAAACCCAACTCAACATAAATGAACAGTATTTGGTACTAGTATAAAGTCAGTCAGTTATTTGCTATACATGATACACGCTTTGGGCGATCATGTCTCGAAAGAGACATGACTGACTGGGCAGAAGATTATCCTGCAGTAGGTTGCCATTGCTTTCTGCTGTAGACTGGTTGCCGACCAAGGCTATCCTGTTATTTAACTCATAGCTAGAGGGGGAAGATATTGTATTATATTATTAAGTAGTAATTAGTGGGGGATCAGTTCATTTCTTCATAACAATAGAAAACCGATCCCCCACTTTATGCCCAGTAGAAGCCTGAATCATGTTTTTAACTATTGTATTCAGTCAGTCAATTAAATGTCATACGTGATACACGCTTTGGGCGATCATGTCTCGAAAGAGACATGAATGACTTGGCAAAAGATTATCCCGCAGTAGGCTGCCATTACTTTCTCTGGTAGACTGGTTGCCAGCCAAGGCTATAGAACGCAATCTGTCCTATTATTTAACATATAACTGGAGGGAAGAGACGGATTAATACCTTTCCTAAGGGGATTTGTGTGCTAGGTCCTCCTTTTGCTAATTTCAGTGCTTCTAGTCGAGTTTTCATGAATTTGATCAAGTTTATTAACAATCAACTGTAATCAAGGGTGGTTAAAAACTTATCATAGCCTACTGTATACCAGCTGTGGCTGTTGAAGAAACAAAACATACCGAGACGATGTCTGCAACAAGGACGAGGTAGCCAAACCCTGTTTCAATTAGATAGCTAATTTAGAGTGCACAATGTTCATTAAATATCAGGGTTTTATAGCCTTGGTTGATAACCTGTCGATCAGAAAGCAAGGAGAAACTAATCTTTTTGAAGACAATAGTTGCAAGGCAAAATTTACAAATCTAAACTTATTTATGAATGGAACTTTATCTGTGTGTGTGTCTCTGTGTGTGTGTCCGTTACCTATAGACACCGAAACGGTTGAACAGATTTTCTTGAAAATTTACACAGTTGTAATATAAGCGTCTGCGAGTGTTTTTAGCTAGGTTTTGTGTCGAGGTACCCCCGATAAATATCGAAAATCGATAATCGAAAAAATCGGGTTATAGAAGGAGTGATCCGATTTTAATCAAATTTGATACACTCATAGACAAAGACATAAGAAACGATATTCGGAAGTTTCAAGGTTGCAGTTCTTACAATAGTGCAAAAAATCGATAATATATATATATATATATATATATAGAATGCAAGATGTTTGTGCGTGTGTCTGTTTATCTGCCTGTATGTCTGTATTTTTTCAGCCCTTTTACTTTAGTTTTTGCTTCGGGTTTGGCTTTAAGTACGTATAATTGTAGTTCTTAGTCTTAGCCAGGATACCATTTACTCAGATGACTTATTTAGCCTTCAAAAGTCAGTTTACGATGAAAAAAACTTATTTGATATCGATACCATGAAATCAAAATTTGACTTACATCCATTCATTTTTCTTTCAGTCTACGGTTTTGCTTTAACTGGAAACAACTATTGCTTTTTAGTCTTTCGTGCCAACGTCCAAAGAGTCTGAGCTCCAGGACCATGGATTAGTTTTAAAGCTTTCATTACACCCGACCAACGCCGGGCTCTACTGCTAGTATTAAAAAAGAAAAATATAGAGAATCAAATTCACCTACTTACTGCTTTGGTTTATTTTGTTTTGTTTTACGGGTTATTTAATGCTCACAAAATTTTACCATAGGTTCTTTTTAGTAGAATGTGTATTCGTTGTAAAAGATCCGTTTGTAGATCAGATTTACATTGGCTTATTTTGTTTTACGGTATATCAACACTTTAATGGGTTATTTAATGCCGAAAAGATTTTTAGGATAGGTTCGTATAAACAAAATATGTATTCGTTGTAAGAAATCCGTTTGTAGATCAGGTTTACTTTAGCTTATCTTCTGTTACGGTATATCAACACTTTAATGGGTTATTTAATGCCGAAAAACAAAATATATATTCTTTGTAAGAATTCAGTTTGCAGATCAGGTTTCATTAACATATTTTCTAAAGAGTTAGATATATGGCTGCAATATAATTTCCAAATATATATATATATATATATATATATAAACTTATTTATACATGGAACTTTGTCTGTGCGTGTGTTTGTCTGTCTGTGTGTGTGTGTCTGTTACCTATAGACTCGGAAACGGTTGAACCGATTTTCTTGAAAATTTACACAGTTGTACTCTAAGCGTCTGCGAGTATTCTTAGCTAGGTTTTGTGTCGAGGTACCCCCGATAAATATCGAAAATCGATAATCGAAAAAATCGGGTTATAGAAGGAGTGGTCCGATTTTAATCAAATTTGATACACTCATAGACAAAGACACAAGAAACGATATTCAGAAGTTTCAAGGTTGCAGTTCTTACAATAGTGCAGAAAATCGATAATATATATATATATATATAAAAGGCAAGATGTTTGTCTGTTTATCTGCCTGTATGTCTGTATTTTTCAGCCCTTTTATTTTAGTTTTTGCTTCGGTTTTAGTTCTAAGTAGGTATAATTGTAGTTCTTAGTCTCTGTCATGATACCATTTACTCAGAGGACTTATTTAGCCTTCAAAATTCAGTTTACGACGAAAAAACTTATTTGATATCCATACCAAGAAATCAATATATATATATATATATATATATATATATATATATATATATATATATATTATCCTATGTCTATGGCGCGACTCGGAATTTCATGCAGGTGCATATTTAAAGCTGACAGTTTAATAGACTTGATGTTCATGAAAATAAAAGTTAAGTTACTTCTCTTTAAATAACATAAAAATTAAAATATTATATGGTTACATGTGTATAAAAATTTCATTGTTATATCTGATCTTCCACCAGTTAGAAGTACCTCCAAAGTAAAATTTAACATCATTATCATAAGAATGAATTCGAGCTCTATAAACAATACTTTCAAACACACACTGGCCATTCAATGGGCAGGTTTTATTTTTTCAACAGTCGAAATTATTTTTAGAATTGTTATTTATGCTATTAGTTGAGTGACGGTTGTTGTTGTTTATGTGGGCCAAATATTTATTTGATATCATAGCATTATGTTGTGAAATGTATTTAGCGATGTTTTTAACGCAACTAGAACTAACTTTGACAAAATAGTTTATTAATGTTAATTCGGACGTTACGGCTGAAGGGCGGGTTAAACCAAACAATGTTCATCATCATTTATCCATCCCACCCAGATGGTGTATAGGGCAGCAACTTTTTGTTGCTGTTTCTGAAACAAACTGTTTTTTACGGGACAGGGTTGTTAGCCCTGCACCCAACACCCAAACCTGGAGGACCGGTGGACCATTCTTGGGCCTTACGTTTACAGCACCTGTTATTCCCAAATGGTCACCCATTAATTACTGGCCACGTTCGATGTTGCTTAACTTCGGTGATCGGACGGGAACCGGTGTATTCAACATGATATAGCCGTAAACTAAAACTACTTTTACGTAATTTCTGATTATTTCTGCCTACTTTATATATTGTTGGTAATATTTTTCTTCTCAAATAAAGTATTGCTGGAATTTCTACTTTAAAGTCTACTTTTATAGTTTTGACCCCAGTCTGGGGGTTAACTATTTGACCATAGATGTAACCTTAACAAATGCTACCACCCGAATCAGGGTGAACCTAGGAGCAGAAGAGGTGGTTCCCGCTTATTTAAACCTCCCATTTAGAGGCCTAATGTGCGTAGTGGTGCATTGGATATCGGCTTGGAACGAGAAATCGGGGAGCCGAGTTCGAATTCGAGCCGAATTCATTGCATTCACTTACGCGCAAATACCCTTGGGAAAGGTATTAATCCGTCTCTTCCTTCCAGTTATGGGTTAAATAACAGGACAGATTGGATTCTATAGCCTTGGTCGGCAACCAGTCTACCGCAGAAAGCAATGGCAACCTACTGCGGGATAATCTTCTGCCCAGTCAGTCATGTCTCTTTCGAGACATGATTGCCCAAGCGTGTATCACGAATGGCACTTAACTGACTGACTGTTGGATACAGTTTACCGTAATACCCAGGACCCGGATGCAGTTTATCGTCATACGCAGGACGTCTCATTGGAGTGTACCCCTCTGCAGAGGTGCAGTCGGCTTATTCTGAAGCCCCAGCCAACAGGGCCTTACGTTCTCGAAAGACAAAACATTATTAAATGTCTATCATGACAGTCACTGGAGTGCGTGTGTGGATATGAGTGTTTTTGTTTGAAAAATCTAAATTGATAAAAGTTGCTGGATTACTTTGTTTGATAAAGCCGCCATCTTGTTCCATGGCAAAGTCGGCGTTCTCCTTGTGGATATGGACTAAAAGTACTCGAAAAAACAAATAAAAAGCTAGCTAACGCCCTTTCCATGATGACAAACAACTATTTCAAATATTAAGCATGGCATGTCTCCACACTTAAAGTTATTTCTTCTTTTTTTTATATATTTTTTTTTTATTTTTAAGGTTCCGGAAAGAAAAACGGGTGGATGTGGGAATAACAAGAAACTTGACATTTCCTAAACTACTGACGTTTGAAAATCTTTACAGATAAGAAATGTCTTTCTATACTCCTCCCTAAAATAAAATTTGCCGAGCTAAAGTATCTCCTTTTTGATATTGTTAAACATTTATTATCTATTTTCCTCCCCCACCTTATTGCAAACATATCTAAGACTCATAGTCGTTAGCAAAAAGGGCAGCCGAAAATGCGAGCTAGAAACAGGAGACGTCAAAAATAAAGCAAGTCATCATCATCATCATCATCATCATCATCATCATCATCATCATCATCAGTTCCTTGATTAAAAATGTTTGCTGTTCGGAAATACGTGAAAAATTAAAAAAAATATTTAAGAACAAAACGAAGGAAAAGTAAAACCATTAAAAGACCTGTTTCTACAAAGACTTCAATTAACAACAAACATGAGAATTAAAATAAATATAAAATATAAAACTTGTGTTGCATTGCAATGCAATATTTATCATTTACCAATTTATTAAAAAGGGTAAATGGTAAAAACAATTTGTTATTATAAATTTATAAATAATTTTTTTCGTATT
>JBBBDQ010001521.1:2737500-2782500 GCA_037127315.1 Ascarosepion bandense
GATAACCTTAAATAAATAATATATAATCTTTCTTAAAAACAAAAAATTAAATATGATAATCTTAAAAACAAAAAATAAAACTATGTTAATTTTTCTTAAAAACAAAAAATAAAACAAGACAACAAAAAATACGATGAAGAACACTAAAAACAGTTTGATACAATTTCTACAATATTCTTTCTTAGAAAGAATACGTATTTATTTATTTTTATTTATTCATTCATTTTATTTATTTATTCATTTTCCGATGAACTTATTTTCGACGACTTTAATAAAAGAATAACAGAATATTCGACTTTAATGAAAGAATACCAGAATATACACTGGGCGAACAAATTATTATTCATTTTATTTATTTATTTATTTAATTTATTTTATTTTGTTTTCGACGACTTTAATGAAAAAACATCTGAATATACAGTGGACGAACAAATTATTATTTTTATTTTAAATCTCACAGCACTAATAAACTTAAAACGTATGTCAACTTTTTCTTTAACATTAACTGTTTTTGGCTTAACAATTATTTTTGTTACAAGGACTGGTGATAGTAGCAACAATTTTTTTTAACAAAATACACTAGTGTAGTGATGTTTTGTTTCGTTGAGCGGCTGCTACGTCCTAGTTGTTGTTTTTTTTTTTAAACCAGCGTCTTTCTCTTTGAATTCCAATCGCGTCTCTGTCAGCTGTCGCTTGGCAACCCGTTTAAGAGAAGGAAGGTAAACTTCCAACTACAACCCGCAACTCAAGAGGTTAATCGTGCCGAGGAATAAATGGCTACTGCGTTATGAGGTCACAAACGATCCCCTACAGGCCTCGGGGCCCTGTTTGAAAAAGATCGTTTCCCAACGTGCCGGGCAACTTTGGGTGGACTTTTGGACCCGTGCGTCACTCGTGGTAAAAATATGAGAAATACAAATATAAATAAAAAGTCCAGTATGGCTCTTCCAGTGGATAAACAGGGAACCCGTCCTTCAGGATGGAATCTACCTGAGGTCGAAAAATCTGCCATATGAACAAACTCCTACACAAACAATGAATCTTCAGGTCCCCACAACCAGGATAATCTTAATAACGGCCCTGAAAATTCTCAAGCTAGATCTATAACCGTATATTTAAAGAAAGAAAAATAAAATGGTCTCGTGAGGAATACAAAGTCGTTATGACTGCATTTCACGAAGCGTTACTCAAACCTCAAAAAAATATCACTCGCCAAACATATGACATTCAGCGAGAGAAGGTTGGACAAACAAATAGGAAGTACATTGATGAAAATGTACGAAGATACATCATGCGAAATAACCGATTGTCAGAGGCTGAAATTAATGAGATAAAAAGAATTGCAACCAGAATAGACGAATCAACAAAATATGAAAAGGAACCGGAATCAGAAATAAAAAAATAGTAACATCAAACAAGCCACAGGTCATAATGTAGAAACCGTGATACACACAAATCACTGTGAAGATAATGCTGTAAGTTTAGAAGTGCTGGAAAGGTGCGATCTGAGTCAGTTACAAGACGACAATAAAACGAGTTCAGAACACATTGAATAGAATTATTTCACGGAAAACAAGAACAGTATACAAGAAGCCAAGGAAGAAATCAAGAACCATATAAGTCAAATACAAAATATTGCAATGGAGGAACGAGAACAACTCCCAAAATTACAACCAACAAAGCATAACCTCGAAACTATTAAGCTCTACAATGCAGCACTCAAATTAATTTTGGATGAAGAAGACACTCATATAAATCTCAATGAAGCAATATATGCATCAGCAATAGCAGCAACAAAAAAAATGAACATCAAATAAAAAACAAGGCAGTCTCACAAACATGAAGATACACCTTGGAAAATAAAAATAGAAAAAGAAATCGAACAACTTAGAAGTGAACTATCAGTACTCGATGAACTGACAAGAGGAATAAATGTAAGAACTAGAAAAGGCAGAAGAGTCGAAAGAAAATACATTAGAAATGAAAATGAAGTCCTATCAATTAAGGAAAAAATAAAGCAAACAATACTACTGGAGGCTCAAAGAATAAGACGCTATGAGAAAAGATCAAGATTCTACAGACAAAACAACGTTTTTCAAACCGATGCAAAGAAACTTCATAGGGAAATAGGTAAAAAAAGAATTGAAGTGACAGCACACCGCGACCTACCTTAGGTCTTCCCGAAGATTTGACAGGTAGTGCGACCATAGCAGAAATCAAAATATGATGAAAACTGACAAACTTTCTTTTATTCTTTTATTCTTTATTTTCGTTCTTTTTTCTTTGTTTGTTTCTTTATTTCTTTTCCTTCTTTTTTATTTTCTTTCTCTTTTTATTTTTTTATTTCTTTTTTATTTTCTTCATTTTCTTGCATTTTTCTTTCTATTACTTTCTTTCTTTTATTTTCCTTATTTTCTTTCTTTATTTTCATTCTTTCTTTCTTTTTTGTTTGTTTTTTTTTGTTTCTTTCTTTCTTTCTTTTCCTTCTATCTTTCTTTTTGCTTTCTATATTTCTTTCTTTTATTTTTTCTTTCTTTTTTCCTTTCTTTATTTTCTTGCATTTTTCTTTCTATTACTTTTGTTTCTTTCTATTTTCTTTCTTTTATTTTCTTTATTTTCTTTATTTAACTTTCTTTATTTCTTTCTTTTGTTTTCTTTCTTTATTTTCTCTTTCTTTCTTTCTTTCTTTATTTTCTTTCTTACTTTTTTTTTCTTTCTTATCTGAAATCTAGCATTTCAAATTCTTATTCCACAGTAGGATCTTTGAGTTTTAACTTTTAAATTTTTTTTGTTTTGTTTTTTGTTTTGCTTTTTTTATCAAGCAACCAGTGAAAATATCACCCAATCCTTCGAGACTTTCCCCTCCCCTTCAACGCATCCAAGCAGATATCTACAAATATGTAAACACACGTGCGTTGGAAAGACGGAAAATATACCCTCCTCGGATACTCTGCCCCCACCAAGTCGAAGGCTTAGAAAACCTATCAGTTACTTTTAGAATCCAGTCTTGTATTTTACTAGTATATAGTGATACTGACAGCGAATACACACAAGTTTTATTTTCCACATGTCTCTCTTTTTCCTTTTTTCTTCCTCCACCTTTTTTTTTAATCTTTATTATTGATAAAACAGTCCTGCTGTTTTTGATGGATTTGCTTTGCTAACCGCAAACACGTGTTAGGATGATTACAGGATTCTTAGAATCAAGACGAGGCGACGGATTTTTTTTTTTTTTTTTTAACTATCGGCGATACAAGGGTTGTCTTTCCTGAAAGTACTGCCCACGTCCGATCCACGACTGCTTGCATTTATGCAAACCTACGTATGCAGAAAAAAAACAAAAACAAAACGACTCCCAAAACGTATTGTATCAATTATACAAACACTAGCAGTATAGGCTGGCGTTGCTCGGGTGTAATGAAAACTTTAATCCATGGTCCTGGAGCTCAGACTCTTTAGACGTCTGTACGAAAGACTAAAAAAAGCAATAGTTGTTTCCAGTTAAAGCGAAACTGTAGACTGAAAGAAAAATGAATGGATGTAAGTCAAATTTTGATTTCCTGGTATCGATATCAATTTTTTTTTTCGTCGTAAACTGAATTTTGAAGGCTAAATAAGTCCTCTGAGTAAATGGTATCATGGCTGAGATTAAGAACTACAATTATACCTACTTAGAGCTAAACCCGAAGCAAAAACTAAAATAACAGTGCTGAAAAAATACAGAAATACAGGCAGATAAACAGACACAGACACAAACATCTTGCATTCTATATATATATATATATATATATATATATATATATATATATATATATACTATTGATTTTCTGCACTATTGTAAGAACTGCAACCTTGAAACTTCTGAATATCGTTTCCTCTGTCTTTGCCTATGAGTGTATCAAATTTGATTCAAATCAGACCACTCCTTCTATAACCCGATTTTTTCGATTATCGATTTTCGATATTTATCGGGGGTACCTCGACACAAAACATAATTAAGAACACTCGCAGACGCTTATAGTACAACTGTGTAAATAAAGAGAATTGGTTCAGTCGTTTCGGAGTCTATAGGTAACGGACACACACACACACACTCACACACACACTCACACACACACTCACACACACACACACACACACACGCAGACAAAGTTCCATTTATAAATAAGTTTAGATATTTTTGTGCAATTTGGGTAAATGTATATCTGTTAAAATGAGATGTCAGTGCTATTTTCATTTTAGCATAATTTAAAAGACAATTTATCCATCGCACTCTGTATATATTTATGTACTATATCTCCCCTTCATCGCTCAATCTGTCTGTCTGTCTACTGTCTGTCTGTCTGTCTGACTGTCTGTTTGTCTATATTTTCTAGCGGGAAAAGATTCATATACCCTAATGTGGAAGTATTTCTACTGCCTTTTTTTTCTTTATTATTCACAGAAATTCGATCACACACACTCACACACACACACACGCGTGCGTGCGCGTGCACACACATATATATCATAATATAATATAATTTGACGGTGCAAGTTGTCGATCGTCTTATCGGCTGACAGGTGAAAACGATGAAAAATGACGGAACCAGCTGTGTAACCAGGGGGAAAAAAACGGGCTAAGAAGGGTCCTTGTATAACGCTTGAAAGTCGGCCATCAAGCGGGAATATTTGTTATCTCCAGACTGGCATGTTTGATAACTTCATGAGTGAATATAACGATATAGATTAATTATCCTAGCAAAGTAAAACACGCTGCTCGGGTTTTGCAATCAATTAAGAGCGAAAAAGTGGTATTCTTTCCGGTCTTGTTTTTGGGGTATTTTAGCTTGTAATGCAAATATGTGAAATCATTAACCAGTTTCATAGATCTAATATTAGGTTGTGTAGGGACCTCGATGATGCTTGGTTAATTAGTCTTGTGCCAAACACGTCCGAAGTCCCCATAATTTAAATATCAGAAGGTTGAAGGTTGAAATGTGAAAGGATAAAATATTTCGTGTGTATATTAAAGCAAAGATTTATTTACAGAATGACAAAATGTAAGAAGGAAAATATAAGTGAAATGTTGTTAACTGAGCACTATAATATATTTTCGAAAAGATAATTGTTAATTGAGAAAATGCATGCAGTTTTGTAGTAAAATTGTTCGTAGTAGTGATGTAGGTATTTGAAATGTCCGCAGAAGTTAAGAGTTCTTGGTTGTGTAGTAGCAGAATGTAAAGACTTTGTTCCTTCCTCTTTTTAGTAGATCGCGACAGGTTGAGAGAAAGAGAAGGCAAAACAAATAAAGCAGTGGTACTTCACATGTATATTTGGTTGTTGTTGTCTTTTTTTTTTTTTGTTGTTGTTGTTATTGGCGTGGTGTGAAAATGAAGAAAAGGACGTTGGAAGAAGAGATCGAATGAAACTGTGACGTGACCTACGTCCGGGTTGGTGTGGAGTGCAAAGGAAGAAAAGAAAATTGGCAGTGAGGGCGGGTTAGCTTGTAGTTTCTTCTTTACATGGTGAGATGCGGTCAGATACTGCTTCCGTCTGACTGCCTTTGACGGGTTAGCGTTGTGGTTTTTATAGTCAAGCTTCTCATGATGCCAGCTCCAGCGAAGCCTTTTACAGCTAAGTGTGAAAATGCGCTATATATAAATTTGCTGTTTTTAATCCAATCTGCATTCAGAATTAGCTTTTCACACTGACTTGTGAATTTTTCTTAGTTGGGTTTTTCCAAAGACATTTGAATCCCTTTTTTGTGAGTGTGCAATTTTACTTTGGGTTTTTTTTTTAACTGGTTGATGGGTGTATCCTATAATTGTCACACATGAAATGATACATTTTTTGGTCGGTTGTTGTGGTGCAGTGGATATCGACACGGAACGCCAAATCGGGTTCGAATTCCACGTGGATTCCTTGCATTCACTTACGCGCAAATACCCTTGGGAAAGGTATTAATCCGTCTATTCCTTCCAGTTATGCGTTAAATAATAGAACAGATTGGGTTCTATAGCCTTGGACGGAAACCAGTCTACCGCAGAAAGCAATGGCAAGATAATCTTCTGCTTAGTCAGTCATGTCTCTTTCGAGACATGATCGCCCAAAGTGTGTTTCACGTATGGCACTTAATTGACTGACTGAATATAACAGTTGAAAACATGATTAAAGTTTCTACTGGGCATAAAGTGGGGGATCGGTTTCCTTTTGTTATGAAGTAATAAACTGATCCCCAACTAATTACTACTTAATAGTATAATACATATCTTCTCCCTCTAGCTATGAGTCAACAGGACAGATTGGGTTCTCTAGCGTTGACTGGCAACCAATCTACTGCGGGATAATCTTCTATCCAGTCAATCATGTATCTTTTGAGACATGATCGCCCAAAGAGTGTATACGTATGGCACTTAACTGACTGACTTGTTCTTACCAGATAATCTTTCTTTCAATACATTTTTACCTATGAGCCAATGAGAATAATTGTTACTTCTGAGCCAATGAGAATAATTGTTACCTATGAGCCAATGAGAATAATTGTTACCTATGAGCCAATGAGAATAATTGTTACCTATGAGCCAATGAGAATAATTGTTACCTATGAGCCAATGAGAATAATTGTTACCTATGAGCCAATGAAAATAATTGTTACCTATGAGCCAATGAGAATAATTGTTACCTATGAGCCAATGAGAATAATTGTTACCTATGAGCCAATGAGAATAATTGTTACCTATGAGCCAATGAGAATAATTGTTACCTATGAGCCAATGAGAATAATTGTTACCTATGAGCCAATGAGAATAATTGTTACCTATGAGCCAATGAGAATAATTGTTACCTATGAGCCAATGAGAATAATTGTTACCTATGAGCCAATGAGAATAATTGTTACCTATGAGCCAATGAGAATAATTGTTACCTATGAGCCAATGAGAATAATTGTTACCTATGAGCCAATGAGAATAATTGTTACCTATGAGCCAATGAGAATAACTGCAATGAAACAATGTCCAGTAATCTTACTGTATGAGTACAAACCGGAAAAAAACAACCGTTTTTGCATCGAATCATTACATGAGATGAAAAATGGATACTTTTTGACATCAGTAAGAGAGTAGGCCAGCGAATCAGCAAAACAATATCAAAATCACCACTGAACACTAAAAAGTTAATGGTTGTAGGTACGTCCACTAATTCGCGAGAAAAAACAGCATCGCGTCATGAAAAAGGTCACAAACTTAACGAAAATAAAGTTTTATCTTCAAAATTTTCATGTTATTATTTAGAAGAAAGTATTTTTTAATTTAATTTTTTAATCCTTTCTAACACGTTCGAAATTTTGGTGAAAATCTTGTTTTGTTTCATCGCCTACTCCAACGATAAACATTGGTTTTTATTTATTCATTTATTTTTTGTGCGTTTTTTCCGTAGAAAAAACATAAATTTGGAAATTCTTATAAAAATCAAATAATTGTCCGATTTTAATAAAATTTTCATTAATTATTTACAAATGAATGAAATTATTTTTAAATTTTTTTTAGAAAATATTGGTAAAAAAATATATTTTTTTTAAATGTGTTAACCCCCCCCCCCCACACACACACACACACACTTACTTTTACTTCATGAAATTTCACACATAACCTTTTTGTTCCCTGACAATTTTTTGTTAGCAGTAGGAGTCTTTGGAGATAGAAAACAAAACGTAAATGATTTACAAATTAGTGCGCAATTAAATGAAAATCTGCTCTGAATTGAAAAATAATAAATTCAATAAAACAATGACATTACTTAATTAGAAAAGCTTCTAATTGCTTTTGTAAATAAGTCATATTAAGGACATTATTATCTGAAGAAATAACATTTTTTTGAAGAATAAGGAATTTTTACAAGAGTTTTTTTCAAGTTTTTTTACATTTTAATTGAAATAATTTAATAGTTTAAAATCTTGTAAAATTCTGTATTTGTTTGTTCCTTGGAGGTTATATGAAAATTAAGTGGAAATAAAATTTATAATTAAAAAATTGAAAAGATTATTAAACGTAGAGGTGCTGAACTATTTTTAAAATATTTTTTATTTACTTAATACGGAACGTATTAAGTAAACTTAACGTTAAACTCAAACTTAACCCTCTAGGGCCATTCGTATCATATTTGATACAGTATGAAAACAAACCTTGAAAGAAATATTTTCCTGAAAAATTTTTTAAGAGAAATATTTTATAAATTTCAAATGAAAGGAGTACTGACTGCTCAGTCAATGAATACCAAATGTTTCCTTATAGGGAAATACTGTATCAAATATGATACGAATGGCCCTAGAGGGTTAAGTAGTAATTAGTGGGTGATCTGTTTATTACTTCATAACAATATAGAACTGATCCCCCACTTTATGACAAGTAGAAGCCTTAATCATATTATATTATTAACCCTCTAGGGCCATTCGTATCATATTTGATACAGTATGAAAACAAACCTTGAAAGAAATATTTTCCTGAAAAATTTTTAAAGAGAAATATTTTATAAATTTCAAATGAAAGGAGTACTGACTGCTCAGTCAATGAATACCAAATGTTTCCTTATAGGGAAATACTGTATCAAATATGATACGAATGGCCCTAGAGGGTTAAGTAGTAATTAGTGGGTGATCTGTTTATTACTTCATAACAATATAGAACTGATCCCCCACTTTATGACAAGTAGAAGCCTTAATCATATTATATTATTAACCCTCTAGGGCCATTCGTATCATATTAGTGGGGGATCTGTTTATTACTTCATAACAATATAGAACTGATCCCCCACTTTATGACAAGTAGAAGCCTTAATCATATTATATTATTAACCCTCTAGGGCCATTCGTATCATATTTGATACAGTATGAAAACAAACCTTGAAAGAAATATTTTCCTGAAAAATTTTTAAAGAGAAATATTTTATAAATTTCAAATGAAAGCAGTACTGACTGCTCAGTCAATGAATACCAAATGTTTCCTTATAGGGAAATACTGTATCAAATATGATACGAATGGCCCTAGAGGGTTAATAATATAATATGATTAAGGCTTTCTACTTGTCATAAAGTGGGGGATCAGTTCTATATTGTTATGAAGTAATAAACAGATCCCCCACTAATATGATACGAATGGCCCTAGAGGGTTAATAATATAATATGATTAAGGCTTCTACTTGTCATAAAGTGGGGGATCAGTTCTATATTGTTATGAAGTAATAAACAGATCCCCCACTAATATGATACGAATGGCCCTAGAGGGTTAAAGTAAATCGAAAGATTGTATGAGAAACTGCCCCACCCCGTAAAATTGTTTAAATATTGAAATTTTTGCAATTTTTTTTTTTTTGTCATTCGTAAAGTTTAAGGTGTAAAAGATGATATTGCACTGAAAAAGTCCAAAAAATAAAATAATGACATTACTTAATTAGAAAAGCTTCTAACTGCTTTTGTAAATAATTAATATTAAGGACATTTATGTCTGAAGAAATAAAAAATTTTTGGTGAATAATGAATTTTTACAAGAATTTTTTCCAAGTTTTTTACATTTTAATTATAATAATTTATAATAGTTTAAACTCGTGTAAATTTCTGTATTTGTTTGTTCCCTGGAGATTATATCATAATTAAGTGGAAACGAAATTTACGAGTCAAAAATTGCAAAGATTATTAAACGTAAAGGTGTTCAATTAATTTTTATTTATTTAACACGTTCCTTAATACGTTCCTTATTTTCATGTATGGTTAACTAAAACTACCATTATAATGAAAAAGTTACGTAATTTAAGAGTTTTGTCTCTTCCTTTAGATTTATGAAAATTGCTTTTATGTTCATGCGTAGAAAGCTGTCAGTGCCTCGTCATTTAACACTCCGTCAAAGTTCGATCAGATGAACACGACCAATCGTTAATAATTGGTTGTATATTACATTTTATGCTATAACTAAGTAATATTTCTTTAAAATCAGATTAATTTAACTTTCATTTTTTTTAAATTTACTAAAATAAAGAGTCAGAAATCTTTTGAAATATTTTTAAAATCGATGAATTTTTGTTTGTTTACAAATTTCTTAATATTAAGAAAATGGCCGCTTTTAAGAAAATTTTAAGAAATCAAAATGAAATGTGACCTTCCAATCTATATAATTTCTATCTGAAATACACCAGATTTTTTTTTACTTAATGGAAATAATAAATTTAATCATTAAACTTTTAATTAAATCTAAAATGAAATCTTCAAGAATGTTTTTTCATTTTAAAAATTTTATTTTAAACTTAGGTATCAAAAATTTATGCCGAAAAAGTGGAGGTAACTAGGTTACTGTCTGGTGATCTTTCAAAGGATTATTTATTCTTGCCCTAAGGGAAAACAATAACAACAATCTTGTATTATGGAGAAATTGAGTGTATACAAGAAAAATTGAAAAAGAAGCATCCTAGACTTGTGAATGAGGATGACCGCCAATTTTGCTGCAGGACAACGCATGTCCCGCACGCTTCTCAATCAACTGTCCAAAAGCAGGAATTAGGAAATTTTGCCTAATCTTCCATATTCACCTGATATCTCTCCTACGGATTAGAAATGATTTAAATATTTTAAACTTTTCATACGTAATACAGCATTCTCCAATATATAAGAATTAATTAAAGCATTTGAACTGTTTATCACATCAAAGAAAGATAATTTTTTAGAGATAGTATCAAACATTTAGAGATATGTTGCAGAACAGTCATTTATCAACATGGTCCTCTTTCAACTAAATAAATAAATTATGTCACATTTCAAAAGCATTTTATTTCCTACAGAGTGCATCACTTCTTGCGTGATAACCTAATGCCTAAAGCTCAAATTCCATGTACCCCATTCATGTTTTTACTTACACTATTTACATTGTTAGAACTATTTCCCTCATCTTTATTGGCATATTCATGATGTTTCAACTGTTGGAAGTTCTGGCCTTCTTCAGGTTTTGTCTTTATTTATGAGATGAGGTATTGTAATTATTTACACCATTTACCTTGTTTGGACTGTTGTCCTCATTTTTGTTGCCATATTCACCTTCAATATCTGTCTATACTTCTGAGATGAGGTATAGTAATTATTTACACTATTTACATTGTTCAGACTGTTGCCCTCATCTTTGTTGCCATATTCACCTTCAATATCTGTCTATATTTCTGAGATGAGGTATTGTAATTATTTACACTATTTACATTGTTCAGACTGTTGTCCTCATCTTTGTTGCCATATTCACCTTAAATATCTGTCTATATTTCTGAGATGTGATATTGTAATAATTTACACTATTTACATTGTTCGGACTGTTGTCCTCATCTTTGTTGCCATATTCACCTTCAACATCTGTCTACATTTCTGAGATGAGGTATTGTAATTATTTACACTATTTACATTGGACTGTTGTCCTCATCTTTGTTACCATATTCACCTTCAACATCTGTCTACATTTCTGAGATGAGGTATTGTAATTATTTACACTATTTACATTGTTCAGACTGTTGTCCTCATCTTTGT
This sequence comes from Ascarosepion bandense, assembly GCA_037127315.1. NCBI lineage: Eukaryota > Metazoa > Mollusca > Cephalopoda > Sepiida > Sepiidae > Ascarosepion > Ascarosepion bandense. Next base: position 2,749,034 of record JBBBDQ010001521.1, read on the forward strand.
TGCCATATTCACCTTCAATATCTGTCTATATTTCTGAGATGAGGTATTGTAATTATTTACACTATTTACATTGTTCAGACTGTTGTCCTCATCTTTGTTGCCATATTCACCTTCAATATCTGTCTATATTTCTGAGATGAAGTATTTGTAATTATTTACACTATTTACATTGTTTGGACTGTAGTTCTCATCTTTGTTGCTATATTCATCTTCAATATCTGTCTATATTTCTGAGATGAGGTATTGTAATTATTTACACTATTTACATTGTTCAGACTGTTGTCCTCATCTTTGTTGCCATATTCACCTTCAATATCTGTCTATATTTCTGAGATGAGGTATTTTAATTATTTACACTATTTACATTGTTCAGACTGTTGTCCTCATCTTTGTTGCCATATTCACCTTCAATATCTGTCTATATTTCTGAGATGAGGTATTCTAATTATTTACATTTTTACATTGTTCGGACTGTTGTCCTCATCTTTGTTGCCATATTCACCTTCAATATATGTCTATATTTCTGAGATGAGGTATTGTAATTATTTACACTATTTACATTGTTCAGACTGTTGTCCTCATCTTTGTTGCCATATTCACCTTCAATATCTGTCTATATTTCTGAGATGAGGTATTGTAATTATTTACACTATTTACATTGTTCGGACTGTTGTCCTTATCTCTGTTGGCATATTCACCTTCAATACCTGTCTATATTTCTGAGATGAGGTATTGTAATTATTTACACTATTTACATTGTTCAGACTGTTGTCCTCATCTTTGTTGCCATATTCACCTTCAATATCTGTCTATATTTCTGAGATGAAGTATTTGTAATTATTTACACTATTTACATTGTTTGGACTGTAGTTCTCATCTTTGTTGCTATATTCATCTTCAATATCTGTCTATATTTCTGAGATGAGGTATTGTAATTATTTACACTATTTACATTGTTCAGACTGTTGTCCTCATCTTTGTTGCCATATTCACCTTCAATATCTGTCTATATTTCTGAGATGAGGTATTTTAATTATTTACACTATTTACATTGTTCAGACTGTTGTCCTCATCTTTGTTGCCATATTCACCTTCAATATCTGTCTATATTTCTGAGATGAGGTATTATAATTATTTACATTTTTACATTGTTCGGACTGTTGTCCTCATCTTTGTTGCCATATTCACCTTCAATATATGTCTATATTTCTGAGATGAGGTATTGTAATTATTTACACTATTTACATTGTTCAGACTGTTGTCCTCATCTTTGTTGCCATATTCACCTTCAATATCTGTCTATATTTCTGAGATGAGGTATTGTAATTATTTACACTATTTACATTGTTCGGACTGTTGTCCTTATCTCTGTTGGCATATTCACCTTCAATACCTGTCTATATTTCTGAGATGAGGTATTGTAATTATTTACACTATTTACATTGTTCAGACTGTTGTCCTCATCTTTGTTGCCATATTCACCTTCAATATCTGTCTATATTTCTGAGATGAGGTATTGTAATTATTTACACTATTTACATTGTTCGGACTGTTGTCCTCATCTTTGTTGCCATATTCACCTTCAATATCTGTCTATATTTCTGAGATGAGGTATTGTAATTATTTACACTATTTACATTGTTCAGACTGTTGTCCTCATCTTTGTTGCCATATTCACCTTCAATATCTGTCTATATTTCTGAGATGAGGTATTGTAATTATTTACACTATTTACATTGTTCGGACTGTTGTCCTCATCTTTGTTGCCATATTCACCTTCAATATCTGTCTATATTTCTGAGATGAGGTATTGTAATTATTTACACTATTTACATTGTTCAGACTGTTGTCCTCATCTTTGTTGCCATATTCACCTTCAATATCTGTCTATATTTCTGAGATGAGGCATTGTAATTATTTACACTATTTACATTGTTCAGACTGTTGTCCTCATCTTTGTTGCCATATTCACCTTCAATAACTGTCTATATTTCTGAGATGAGGCATTGTAATTGTTTACACTATTTACATTGTTCAGACTGTTGTCCTCATCTTTGTTGCCATATTCACCTTCAATATCTGTCTATATTTCTGAGATGAGGCATTGTAATTATTTACACTATTTACATTGTTCGGACTGTTATCCTTATCTTTGTTGCTATATTCCCCTTCAATATCTGTCTATATTTCTGAGATGAGGTGAAGTAATTATTTACACTATTTACATTGTTCAGACTGTTGTCCTCATCTTTGTTGCCATATTCACCTTCAATATCTGTCTATATTTCTGAGATGAGGTATTGTAATTATTTACACTATTTACATTGTTCAGACTGTTGTCCTCATCTTTGTTGCCATATTCACCTTCAATATCTGTCTATATTTCTGAGATGAGGTATTGTAATTATTTACACTATTTACATTGTTCAGACTGTTGTCCTCATCTTTGTTGCCATATTCACCTTCAATATCTGTCTATATTTCTCAGATGAGGCATTGTAATTATTTACACTATTTACATTGTTCAGACTGTTGTCCTCATCTTTGTTGCCATATTCACCTTCAATATCTGTCTATATTTCTGAGATGAGGCATTGTAATTATTTACACTATTTACATTGTTCAGACTGTTGTCCTCATCTTTGTTGCCATATTCACCTTCAATATCTGTCTATATTTCTGAGATGAGGTATTGTAATTATTTACACTATTTACATTGTTCAGACTGTTGTCCTCATCTTTGTTGCCATATTCACCTTCAATATCTGTCTATATTTCTGAGATGAGGCATTGTAATTATTTACACTATTTACATTGTTCAGACTGTTGTCCTCATCTTTGTTGCCATATTCACCTTCAATATCTGTCTATATTTCTGAGATGAGGTATTGTAATTATTTACACTATTTACATTGTTCAGACTGTTGTCCTCATCTTTGTTGCCATATTCACCTTCAATATCTGACTATATTTCTGAGATGAGGTATTGTAATTATTTACACTATTTACATTGTTCAGACTGTTGTCCTCATCTTTGTTGCCATATTCACCTTCAATATCTGTCTATATTTCTGAGATGAGGTATTGTAATTATTTACACTATTTACATTGTTCAGACTGTTGTCCCCATCTTTGTTGCCATATTCACCTGAAATATCTGTCTATATTTCTGAGATGAGGTATTGTAATTATTTACACTATTTACATTGTTCAGACTGTTGTCCTCATCTTTGTTGCCATATTCACCTGAAATATCTGTCTATATTTCTGAGATGAGGTATTGTAATTATTTACACTATTTACATTGTTCAGACTGTTGTCCTCATCTTTGTTGCCATATTCACCTTCAATATCTGTCTATATTTCTGAGATGAGGTATTGTAATTATTTACACTATTTACATTGTTCAGACTGTTGTCCTTATCTCTGTTGGCATATTCACCTTCAATATCTGTCTATATTTCTGAGATGAGGTATTGTAATTATTTACACTATTTACATTGTTCGAACTGTTGTCCTCATCTTTGTTGCCATATTCACCTTCAATATCTGTATATATTTCTGAGATGATGTATTGTAATTATTTACACTATTTACATTGTTCAGACTGTTGTCCTCATCTTTGTTGCCATATTCACCTGAAATATCTGTCTATATTTCTGAGATGAGGTATTGTAATTATTTACACTATTTACATTGTTCAGACTGTTGTCCTCATCTTTGTTGCCATATTCACCTGAAATATCTGTCTATATTTCTGAGATGAGGTATTGTAATTATTTACACTATTTACATTGTTCAGACTGTTGTCCTTATCTCTGTTGGCATATTCACGATGTTTCGCCGTTGTACGTTCCGGCCTTCTTCCGGTGTTATTTATTTCAAACCGAAACCTTTATGTAGCCTACGTAGGTAGATTGTTCTAATTCCACGTGCCATGCCTTTTGGATATCTCGGCTTTTAATTATTTCCCCTTGATAAATTGATTCTCCAAAATTTTGTTCCCGCTGCTGTAGCCAGGGATTGAACTCACTACTCTTTAGGTCTAGTTACGTGTCCCATTGGATAAAAGCGTTGATTGATTGATCCAAAAAGTGACTTGACTTAAAGAGTTGTGAGTTCAATCCTTGGCCGCAGCAAAAATAGAACAAATGGTACGAACGAACGAAATGTCAAAAGGGGAATGAATTGTGAAAATATCCCAAGTGGAATGAGAGGAAAATGGCACAAGTGGAATGAGAGGAAAATGGCACAAGTGAAATGAGAGGAAAATGGCACAAGTGAAATGAGAGTACGACCACGTGAAAGAAGAAAGTGTCAGTTTAACGTGATCTCAAGTTTTCTGTATTATGGCCGGGGGATGGGGTCAAGTGAAAACAAAGCTGGATATTGATAATTACCGACTGATGGTCGATATTAACAGTTACAGTTGAAGTTGACGAAGGCAGTTCTGTTTTGCCCTTGCCGGAGAACAGACTATCCCTCGAGTAGTTCTGATGCCGTCCGTTCATACTGCCAGCCACACGTCGTGATGTGTAGATGGACAGAAAGTTAGTAAGATGCAAGAGCTGACCTTTTGTTCCGATATGGCAGGGGTTGTCCCAAGGATCAACTCACGCCGATCGAGCAAATAAAGTCGTGAATAAAACACCTAAATGCGTTAGAAACAGGCTTAGCGTTTTTATTTCTCGTGATGGTAGTTGTTTTTGTATTTCATTTACCTGTGAAGGTGCAGCGGCCCTTTCCCAGTTTTTGCTTACACCAACGTAAAAGAGAATCGAGAGTTAACGTCGGATAGTCATTGACCACTCAGTGGAAAGGTGGTCCAGGGTCTCGTCGTAAACTAAGATTTTGATACGGTTGATTCGATCGATGATATTTGGAATCTAAACTGTCTTTTACGAAATGAGTGTTATTAATCAGATTAATTATATACTTTTTAATTAATTTAGAATTTAGAATAAACAAAAAAGAACTAATAAAGCATAGAATAAAACGAGGACGACGAATGGTTAAAGAAAGGACCAATCACTATCCCTGTGAGGGTCACATGACCTTAGTTATATAAGCACCAAATTCAAAAACCTACTCTCGTATATTGATATAGTCAATAGAAATGCTTTCCTTTTTAATTTGATTTAATGACCCAAGAGCCACTCGAGCTAGAGGGTTAATAAACTATGTATGAACAAAAAGAGGTGACAAGTAATGTAAATCGCCATGTTATGTAGGAGAGATAATGGTTAAACCAAAACTGAAGTGGTTAAGATTGAAGCGATCTCTTTGGAAGTTTGTTTGACAAAGTAGCAGTTCTATGGAAGTAGTTGTCCGAATTGAACATCCTCCTTACTAATGCTATAAGGATGATTCGTTTCTCGTGTATATGTTATGAGCGGATTCAGCTGTTTTGGTGGAACTAAGAAATATAATTCGTCGGGTTGGTTCTAGAATTTACAGGAATGCGCAACATTATCAACCTCTGGTAATCAACAGTTTGAAGCTTTAAACCAAGGTGACAAAACGGTGAAAACTTAGCCACATACACCATATTTCCCTGATCTTTCTCCCACGGAATAGCACTTTTCAAGCACCTTCACAATTTTTTAAAGCCAAAGGACATTGCGTTGCAAAGAAGATGTAGAAACTGTTTTCAAATATTTCTTGGTATCCAAACCTTCAAAGTTTTATCGTATAGGCATAAATAATTATGTGATTCGATGGCAGAAATATGCAGTTGTTCAGAGTTCAAATTTAAAATAATTCAAACTCTATTTAACTACATCAATTCCGGAATAAAAGTCGATTCTAAAATATAAAAAGGCATAAATAACCTTGTATTTGGTGTCAGAAATATGCAGTTTATCGAGGTTCTTATTTTAATTTAATTAAACACTATTTAAATACATCAATTCAGGAAAACTTTCCAAACATACTAATATTATTAACTGGCAGTATAGCCCGGCGTTGCTCGGGTGTAATGAAAGCGTTGAAACTAATCCATGGTCCTGGAGCTCAGACTCTTTGGACGTTGGCACGAAAGACTAAAAAGCAATAGTTGTTTCCAGTTAAAGCGGAAGCGTAGACTGAAAGAAAAATGAATGGATATAAGTCAAATTTTGATTTCCTGGTATCGATATCAAATAAGTTTTTTTCGTCGTAAACTGAATTTTGAAGGCTAAATAAGTTCTCTGAGTAAATGGTATCATGGCTGAGACTAAGAACTACAATTATATCTACTTAGAGTCAAACCCGAAGCAAAAACTAAAATAAAAGGGCTGAAAAAAATGCAGACATACAGGCAGATAAACAGACTCACACACAAACATCTTGCCTTTTATATATATTTATATTATCGATTTTTTGCACTATTGTAAGAACTGCAACGTTGAAACTTCTGAAGATCGTTTCTTATGTCTTTGTCTATGAGTGTATCAAATTTGATTAAAATCGGGCCACTACTTCTATAACCCGATTTTTTCGATTATCGATTTTCGATATTTATCAGGGGTACCTCGACACAAAACCTAGCTAAGAATACTCGCAGATGCTTATAGCACAACTTTGTGCATTTTCAAGAAAATCGGTTTAGCCGTTTCGGAGTCTATAGGTAACGGACACACACACACACACACGCAGACAAAGTTCCATTTATAAATAAGTTTAGATTATAAGTGCAAATTTAATTATCCCCTTTTTGGTTTCTTTATGAACAGTTAATAGTCAAATATATCGTTCCCAGAGACATCTAAAAGCACTACATACTGATATTAATAAAACCGTACCTGCATATGTTTCTCATTATCTGATAAGGTTAATGAATCTGATAAAAGGGAATTCACTTGAATCAACAGTAAAGATGAGTGTAGTGCCAAAATTAACAACAGTAAAGATGAGTGTAGTGCCAAAATTAACAACAGTAAAGATGAGTATAGTGCCAAAATTAACAACAGTAAAGATGAGTGTAGTGCCAAAATTAACAACAGTAAAGATGAGTGTAGTGCCAAAATTAACAACAGTAAAGATGAGTGTAGTGCCAAAATTAACAACAGTAAAGATGAGTATAGTGCCAAAATTAACAACAGTAAAGATGAGTGTAGTGCCAAAATTAACAACAGTAAAGATGAGTGTAGTGCCAAAATTAACAACAGTAAAGATGAGTATAGTGCCAAAATTAACAACAGTAAAGATGAGTGTAGTGCCAAAATTAACAACAGTAAAGATGAGTGTAGTGCCAAAATTAACAACAGTAAAGATGAGTGTAGTGCCAAAACTAACAACAGTAAAGATGAGTGTAGTGCCAAAATTAACAACAGTAAAGATGAGTGTAGTGCCAAAATTAACAACAGTAAAGATGAGTGTAGTGCCAAAATTAACAACAGTAAAGATGAGTGTAGTGCCAAAATTAACAACAGACCTCAGTGAAAGAAAATAATTTGATGGTTAATAAAACAGTTGCATCTTCTAATTTACGCGTTTTCTATTTCTATAACAATAGAATCCTGCTTGTGATCCTACTTGAGATAGGTTGGTTATGTCGAATAAAAATTTTGCAGGACAAAAATGAATACAAAGGTCCTGTTTAAGACAAGGGTAAAAATTTTACAGGACAAAAATGAATACAAAGGTCCTGTTTAAGACAAGGGTAAAAATTTTACAGGACAAAAATGAATACAAAGGCCCTGTTTAAGACAAGGGTAAAAATTTTACAGGACAAAAATGAATACAAAGGTCCTGTTTAAGACAAGGGTAAAAATTTTACAGGACAAAAATGAATACAAAGGTCCTGTTTAAGACAAGGGTAAAAATTTGACAGGACAAAAATGAATACAAAGGCCCTGTTTAAGACAAGGGTAAAAATTTTACAGGACAAAAATGAATACAAAGGTCCTGTTTAAGACAAGGGTAAAAATTTTACAGGACAAAAATGAATACAAAGGTCCTGTTTAAGACAAGGGTAAAAATTTTACAGGACAAAAATGAATACAAAGGCCCTGTTTAAGACAAGGGTAAAAATTTTACAGGACAAAAATGAATACAAAGGCCCTGTTTAAGACAAGGGTAAAAATTTTACAGGACAAAAATGAATACAAAGGCCCTGTTTTAGACAAGGGTAAAAATTTTACAGGACAAAAATGAATACAAAGGCCCTGTTTTAGACAAGGGTAAAAATTGTACAGGACAAAAATGAATACAAAGGCCCTGTTTTAGACAAGGGTAAAAATTGTACAGGACAAAAATGAATACAAAGGCCCTGTTTTAGACAAGGGTAAAAATTGTACAGGACAAAAATAAATACAAAAGCCCTGTTTTAGACAAGGGTAAAAATTGTACAGGACAAAAATGAATACAAAGGCCCTGTTTTAGACAAGGGTAAAAATTGTACAGGACAAAAATGAATACAAAGGCCCTGTTTTAGACATGGGTAAAAATTGTACAGGACAAAAATGAATACAAAGGCCCTGTTTTAGACGAGGGTAAAAATTGTACAGGACAAAAATGAATACAAAGGCCCTGTTTTAGACAAGGGTAAAAATTTTACAGGACAAAAATGAATACAAAGGCCCTGTTTTAGACAAGGGTAAAAATTGTACAGGACAAAAATGAATACAAAGGCCCTGTTTTAGACAAGGGTAAAAATTTTACAGGACAAAAATGAATACAAAGGCCCTGTTTTAGACAAGGGTAAAAATTGTACAGGACAAAAATGAATACAAAGGCCCTGTTTTAGACAAGGGTAAAAATTTTACAGGACAAAAATGAATACAAAGGCCCTGTTTTAGACAAGGGTAAAAATTTTACAGGACAAAAATGAATACAAAGGCCCTGTTTTAGACAAGGGTAAAAATTGTACAGGACAAAAATGAATACAAAGGTCCTGTTTAAGACAAGAGTAAAAATTTTACAGGACAAAAATAAATACAAAGGCCCTGTTTTAGACAAGGGTAAAAATTGTACAGGACAAAAATGAATACAAAGGCCCTGTTTTAGACAAGGGTAAAAATTGTACAGGACAAAAATGAATACAAAGGTCCTGTTTAAGACAAGAGTAAAAATTGTACAGGACAAAAATAAATACAAAGGCCCTGTTTTAGACAAGGGTAAAAATTGTACAGGACAAAAATGAATACAAAGGCCCTTTTTTAGACAAGGGTAAAAATTGTACAGGACAAAAATGAATACAAAGGTCCTGTTTAAGACAAGAGTAAAAATTTTACAGGACAAAAATAAATACAAAGGCCCTGTTTTAGACAAGGGTAAAAGAAGTAAAGAATTGAAGACAGGGAAAGGAAAAGAAAGAAAGAAAGAAAGAAAGAAAAGTAAGGAATTAAAGACAAGGAATGGAAAAACAAAGAAAGAATAAAGACAGAAAGAAAGAAAGAAAGAAAGAAAGAAAGAAAGAAAGAAGCTTGTATAATGATTATAATGTATAACTTGGTATACTGTTATAAGCCTGACGCTTCCCTGGTGAGAACGGAAAGCGCCATGATAAAGGGGTGTGCAATAGTTATGGAGAGTAGAGAGTTTATACAAACAATTTTCAAATTGGACGCCAATGTTTCGTCGGTATATAAATAGGAAATATGTATTCATGAACGCAGTGACTGTCTTCAAGCAACGTGCAGGTCAGTCATGACGTTGCGTTCCAGCAAGAGTTTTAGATGAATAGGGGTGCGCAAATAACCCACCACCCACACAGGCATGCACACATGCAGCAGAGAGAGAGAGAGAGAGAGAGAGAGAGAGAGAGAGAGAGAGAGAGGTGAGGTGCAATGGATAAATAAATTGTCTTCTGAATGAATAAAAATAAAAATATCACTGACATGTCATTTTAACAGATTTACCAGAATTACACAAATATATATATATATATATATATATATATATAATATCAAAAATATCATTAGCTTCAATCACTGCCGGCAGACGATTCGGACACTCCTGCAACTCTTCTGGATAGTCTCCTTTTTTAAGTTGGTGAATGCTGCCATAATTATTGCTTTCAGTTCATCTTTGGTGTCACAAAAGTTTTGTTGGTCCCTCTCGTTAAACTTTATCCCACACACAATAATCAAGGAGGTTGAAGTCTGGAGAAGTTAGGTAGCCAGATGTAAGGGGTCATGTTGTCGCAGTAACTGTCTGAGAACCATGACTGGGTTCCCCTCTTTGTGTTGCATAATGCAGAATCCTGTTGCCAGACATTTGACCATCCAGCAGCCACGCTCTTGACACAGGGTAGCCCTAATTCCTCGAGGTAATTGCTGTAGGCCTCCGTGTTGAGTTTGAAAGTTATTTTCTTATCCAAACTATCAATGTGAGTTTTTCGAGTAGTCGTACCTTCATAATCGCCATTAAGCTCATCCAACTGATTCCGAATCCGCTGCACTCTCCTCGGATTGACACCGAAACACTCGGAAATGTTCGTATTGGTGCTTCCAGCGCGAATATTAAGCAGTACAGCCTGTCGTTTCCAAATTTCTGGCGAAGTGACTTGCGTCAATAGTGCTACTTTTTTCATAGACGGTGCCCAACTGACCCTAATATACTGTAACAGTCGAGAAAATGAAAACAAACAACAGGCATGCGTAAAAATTGTATTGTTTTTAAGCTTCTATGTATAATGATCCTTAAAAGAAAAAATATGTCACTGCCTGACGATGTGCTAATAAGATAGTACCGAAACACAACAGCTCTTGTGTTGCATAAATTATGTTTTTATTATAAACTTATAATAAAAATATTACCATATATATATATATATATTTCAATCCTGGCTAAAAGCAATCGGATGTCTAACCATACTGATGAGCTGTGATACAGCGAAACAGATCTGCCTGCGGATGACTATCTATATATATATATATATATATATATATATATATATATTAATGCAGGTTTCATTGAATAATATAGACAAGTTTTGTCTATTAATTTTGTGTAGGATCCGTTCATACCGTCTGATATATTTCAAGGTGGTGATGGTGTGTTGGGCTGCTGGATCATGTAATTTATATATATATATATATATATATATATATATATATATATATATATATATATATTATAGTTTAGAACACGAGAACATGTACAAATTATTATCTACTACAAAGTGTACATTTTGTTTCGACATTGAAATGACAATGTCTCATCAGGTAATGTGAAGAGGAATGGAGATTCATTTTCTTATATTTGGCGAATTGTTTGTGAGATGTAGGTGGTGAAATAAGCGTTGTAAGCTGTCAGTTAGAATTTTGAACGAAAAGAGGGAAGAGGTAGGGGTTAGAGTTGATTAATGGATGTGTTGAAAATTTTGTAGACATCTTTAACATTAGAAGATAAGGTCTGGTCCTTTACATCTTCATGGCTAGTTCTTTGGGTTCAATAAAAACTGGAAAATAAGAAAATGTATATGGGGTAGGGGGTGTAGGAGTGGATGCGATAAGGTGGGAATAGACATTGCTCTTTTGTGAACATATCTTTATCAGTGAATTATACGACTACAAATATTTTGTATTTAAACTTAGGTTTTATAATTAATCTATTTTTGCATATTTAACCTAAATTTAAAATTTAGGAAACCTCCTTTTTATATAAAACTTTAAAATTAAATGCCAATTTGTGGTATGAAATAAAAGTAAAATTTGTGGTAAGACTTTTGTTAATATTATAAAGATCTTTAATGTGTTTGCAGTTTACTGTGGTTTCATGCCTCTGGTTTAATAGTATGTTGCTATTCATGTATTTAATGATTTCCATTTTTTCTTGAAGACAAAGGAAACATGGTTCCTTTATCGATTTAGATTTTCTGGACTGTTTGAGGATTTTCCATTTAACTTTCGGTGTTTTATTTTCGTTTTTTAACTTCCAAAATTACTTAGAAATTGATATCATATTTTGTTTGTCCTTTTTTATTGAAGGATGAGAGGTGATTGTAAAAGCGCTTTTAAAAAATGTTCATTGTGTTTACGATATAAATTTTAGCATCCTTAGGATTCTCTATGAATGAAATCGAACACATATATACCAGGGATTTTGTTAAGCATTTATTAGGTATGGGGCATTGGTTTGGGTTTCTACAGTTACAAAGGTTATTATTATGGGGCAGACTGGCATAAGTGTTCAAGTTATTTTTGTTGTATGCTTTTAATATATTATTGTTATGTAATTTAATTATTTTTTCTAAATTGTTGGAGCAGCTATAACTGAGTTTTATTGTATTCCTATTGAAAATTTTGCTTAAAGGGTTATTTTGGGGGAAATGTTTATCGATGTTTAGCTTAAGAAATTTATGTCCCAGTTTAAAATTAACTAACTGATTAAATAGATGGTTATACCAAATGATTTTCCTGTTTCTATTTTTCTTTTTGGGCTCCTAAATTTCTCCACAAAGTTAATCTTGGAGGGTTGATAGCCACTGTCTCTAAGAATTTTATTGTAAATTGCTTTGTGCATATCGAATATTTCTTTATTTGAGAAGTGTATATTCATGCAGCGTTCAACTGATGATGGAATATGTTTGATAACAGAAATATATATATATATATATATATATATATATATATATATATATATATATATATATATATATATAAACGTACAATGTTACGGAAAATCCCGAAGATAACGAAATGATTTTAACAACCGACATATTTAATAAATTTTGTTACGAAAATGTGTGACTGGTGTCGAAGATTCGAATCCTGCCGAATGACACACATTTTCGTAATAAAATATATGTATATATTTTTTATAATCGTGTCGCCCCAAGCAAGGCATTTTACTGCCTCTGTTGTGCAGGGCGTTGCATAGGAGGAATGTTATGAGAAAGAGTAACAAGTTAAAGGGTGTTCAGGAAGAGAGTAAGAGAAGGATGAGAATACTGATGAGAGTGGAGTGGACGAAGAAAAGAACATGAGAGAGAGGATGCGGGTTAGTCAGACAGGAGATGACTATTGACTTTACATTTCAATTCTTGAAAATTGTAGCTGTCGGGAAAGCAAGTAAGCAGAAGGGAATTCCACAGGCGGGTAGTGCGAGAAAAGAATCTATAAATAAATATATAAATATACTGTTTGTTTAAAAACAGAATATCTACTCAAACACGACTATCGATAAAAAATAATGTGTTAAATTGTGATAACGCTTATTGCCAAGATTGTTGATTTTTAGTGGTTTATAGATAAAAGAATATTTTTGGCATGTAGTTTTTTGTCGTAGAGATAGAACGTTAATATGATTAATGTGGAGAATTATTAAGTTTCGTAAAACTGCCATTATGATGTCCTCACTCCTCAGAGCTTCTTTTCAATCTGCTTTCAAAAAAGCCTCGAAGAGTGAGGACATTATAACGGTATAATCTTATACTTCGAAGTCGGCATGATTCTGCTCAGCTAAGTGAAAAACTTCTCTACTTTAGTCAAATATATATATATATGAAACCATTTGTTTGAACATTATCCTTTATCGATACTCGTATTTAAGTAGATATTCCGTTTTTAATTTTTTTTTTAATCATATCACCCCGAGCAAGGCGGTATCGCCACTGATGTGCAGGGGGCTATGTAAGAAACAGAGAAAGCCGGAAACCACGTCCTAAACAGGGAACAAGGGATGAGCCTCTTCACCTGTTCAATAGACGTGGGTGGAGTGTGAACGGGGCGATAGTTTAGTCTATCTACTCCAATTAAACAGTATTATATATTTATATCTACTGGCCTGATAAATTACGATAAATTTTTATTACGAAAATATGTGTCATTCGACAGGATTCGAACCTGCGACACCTATCCACATAGGGGAAGCTACCATGTGATCTATCACGTCTTAGACCTCTCGACCACGAATGACCATTAGTCTAAACGAGGTTTTAATCAAGCCTATATAACACAGTTTTCGATTGATCGCAACAACCATATCTGCTCTGAAATGTATCGTAATGTCAACAAATGTAAACATGTTACGGAAATTAACGAAGATTAACAAAAGTTGGTTATAAACAACCGACAATTTGAAATGAATTGTTTGAACATTATTTTTTATCGATACTCGTATATATATATATATATATATATGTGTGTGTGTGTGTGTGTGTGTGCATATATGTAAGTATATATAGATGTGTGTGCATATATATATATATATATATATATCACACACACATATATATATTGCGGTCATCGATAAAACGTATATATGCGTGTGAGTGTGTGTGTGTGTGTGTGTGTGTGTGTGTGTGTGTGCATATATGTAAGTATATATATACGTGTGTGTGCATATATATATATATATATATGAACACACATACACACATATATATTGCGGTCATCGATAAAACGTATATATATATATGTGTGTGTGTGTGTGTGTGTGCATATATGTAAGTATATATATATGTGTGTGTGCATATATATATATATACTTACATATATGCACACCTACACACACACACACACACACACACACACACACATATATATACACGTTTTATCGATGACCGCAATATATATATGTGTGTATGCATATATATATATATATATATATATATATATATATATATATATATATATGCACACATATATATATACTTACATATATGCACACACACACACACACACACATATATATACGTTTTATCGATGACCGCAAAAATTTCGAAAACCGAGAATATACTCACATATTGCAAGTTCTATATGTAAACTCTCTAAATATTTTTTTTTGGCGGGGGGGAACAAACTAGGTCAGCGCTTCTTAAATGATAGCAGATAAATGTGATTTTTTATACATTGAAGGAATTTAGTTGTTATTCAATGATGTTGGACTTATACACGCCAGATGTATTTTCCGCCATCTTAAAATAGTTTGTTAAAGGGAAAACAATCATTAGGGGAAGTGAATATGACTGCTACTATTTAATTATATGCGGCCTTTTTGTTCTAAACTTAAAAACAGAGAAACAACCTTGCTTTGCGAAGCGAGAAAATTCATAAAATATTTTCCTTTTCTAAAATGTGACAATAAATCTTCTTATCATAATGTGGAGTACTTAATTACAAAAAAACTGATCAAAACAAAAGGAAACTAAACTGAATCGGCGAGACTAAAGACGCAAACACACACACACACACACACACACACACACACACATATATATATATATATATATATATATATATAAATATATATATATATTATTATTATTATTATTATTATTATTATTTTATTAAATTACTTTAATCCGAAACGGAAAGTAGAAAGGTAAATTCTAAGAACCCGATCCTAATTAATATTAAAAATTTTTATATTAAAAAATGATACAGAAGGAGAGCTCAATATAATTAAAATTACACAGTCAATATAAATTAAAATAAATTTTCAAAATTCAAAAATGTTGAATGAACATTTCAACATGAAATCCCTAAAAGAGATCTCACGTATCCTCAGCAACACAGTCTATATCAAAATGAAGAGAATTGTTTTGATCTGTTTGTACTTTTGAAAAACGTTGAAAAATCAGCTATTATAAAACTTGGTACAATGATGTATATATTAATATCGTAGTACCTACGTGTGTCACGCTCTAGAGAATACGTTCCCAACCTTTTTGCTGCGATTACCCCAAAATACAATTTCACTATTATCCAGTACCCCAATGAACAAATACGCGTAATATAGGAAAAGGAGTAATTATATTTTCATACATCAAAAACATACAAAGTTAATGGAAATTATTCAATACAATAGTACCAATTTATAATAATCAGAGGTATAGTAGCCGTAACCTAGCCGTGATTCTTAATGTGAGTGTTGAGCTTGTATTGCCTGTGCCAATGTATTTATTCTTGGCTTTGTGACTGAAAGGGCTATTCGGGCGTCGTTTGCGACGTTGAATCTGCTACGTTTCTTGGTCTTCATTCCAAGGACAGTAGAAAAAGCTTGTTCACATAGATAAGTGGTTGAAAATCCTATGAGAATTTGTACTGCTCTAGAGGCTAGTGTTGGTATATCCTGCAGACGAGAGAGCCAAAAGGTGTCTAGACCAGACTTTATCTCAAACAAAAGATTCCATGTATTGTTCATCCTGAGTGTGAGAAATTCTTCTTTTGCTGGATAGTCCTCATCAGGAATGATATCTTCACTCACAAGATATGGATTTCTTACCCATTCATTGTTGGAATTATTCAAGTTTGGAAAGTGCTTACGTAAGTTTTCCAAGAGGCCATTTAGGCTTGAAAGAAAGATATTTTAAGAGAGATTGGGGTAGTAGTTGTCTCGTTAATAATTTGGCACAGTGTGAAATTATAAGCTGATTGCCTCTTCCCAAACCAAACATCCATTACCCTCAAAATATGGGCTCATTACCCCAATGGGGTAATTAACCCCGGGGTTGGGTACCATGACTGTAACTCAATAAAATGACATTAACAATTAAGAGGTGGTTCCACGCTCTTCAAAACCTCCAATCTTCCGATCAGTCCTTGCTGCCTGATGATCGTCATACCCAGGACTCCATTTGCCAAGAGTATGTGAGCGATGTTCTCACTCACAAGATATAGATTTCTTACCCATTCATTGTTGGAATTATTCAAGTTTGGAAAGTACTTACGTAAGTTTTCCAAGAGGCCATTTAGGCTTGAAAGAAAGATATTTTAAGAGAGATTAGAGTAGGAGGAATTCTTTCTTGAAATGTTGTCTCGTTAATAATTTGGCACAGTGTGAAATTATAAGCTGATTGCCTCTTCCTAAACCAAACATCCATTAACCCCAAAATATGGGCTCATTACCCCACTGGGGTAATTTACCTCGGGGTTTGGAACCTTGGCTCCAGAGAGAGATATGAACGCACACAAAAACGATTAAACATAGGAACGCTGGACGACGTACACACAAAAGCGCATGATAAATTAAAGAAAATGTTGAACAGGAAATATAAAACGAAAAGAGAATTACTGAGAAATATATATCATCCATATATCTAAAAGGCAATCCGTGAGTCTGTGTGTGACTGTTCCCTATGCACGCCTACATTTTTTAAGCTACGCCATTCGAACTTTCTAGGGACACATATCTACAGGGAAGCCAGATCGACACATATTTTTGAGTTTAAGTTCAGCAATTTTCCCTTTCGCACTTTTTGGCTAATGGACACGATTGTTTACATTTGCTCTGTAACACATGTAAGATCTACGATGGTTGCTAGATTACGTCACAGAAATCAAATCACACGTGTCAAACGCGACTAAAAAATAAAACATGAGCCTTTATATTTAATTTTTATTCCGGCTTTTTTAAAAATTCATTTGGTCAACAAAAAATTGTGAATTTTTTCCCTGTAATTTTGAAACAAAAGAAATATTTTTAAAAAAATTTTCTGAACTGAGAGCGTAAGAAGTTTTATATTTTTCTGCTCGATAAAATGAAGAAAAGGTATGTTTCTTCAATAAACAATTACCGATTTGAGTTCAGCATATACATTTGCACGGAAATAGGGATGTTTTTGAAAGATTTGATGGGATAAAGGCCTTCGGGGAACAAAACGAATATTTACCAAAATATCAACATTTATGTCACATTAAAAGTTCAAAAGAGATAAAACAAAAACATAAACGCAATTCAAACCACAAAGAGGAAAATGGAGGCTATCAAATTGTCTTGCTTTGTTGAATCACGGCTCCGCAGATGGTCGCAATTTGTCTGCTTAACACAGTGAAACTATTTATGACGACGGGGCCGCAGAACAATGACATTCTGATGACTATCGTAAGCCCCATTTGCCACGACGGGAAAGAAAAATGTGTGCGTGTGCGTTTTTGTTATATGGAAACAATAACACTTCAATGTAGTCTTTCACCAATGAAAAAATGACAACATTTTTCTTAAAGCTTACGGCCTATCACGTTGAATACACCGGTTCTCGCTCGATCACCGAAGTTAAGCAACGTTGAGCCTGGTCAGTACTTAGATGGGTGACCGCTTGGGAATACCAGGTGCTGTAAGCGGGCAGTGACGGATGTGCATGTTTACGACCATATCACGTTGAATACACCGGTTCTCGCTCGATCACCGAAGTTAAGCAACGTTGAGCCTGGTCAGTATTTAGATGAGTGACCGCTTGGTAATACCAGGTGCTGTAAGCGTATGGTGACGGATGTGCGTTGTGGTGCAGTGGATATCAGCTCGGAAAGAGAAATCTGTTAGCCGAGTTACAATTCCAGTTGAATACCCTGCATTCACTTAAGCACTGGTACCCTTGGGAAAGGTATTAATTCGTCCCTTCCCTCCAGTTATGGGTTAAATCACAAAAAAAAATAACAAATCCCAAAGAATCTTGATACCCGGAAAGAAAAATGTATTACTAGACAAAAAACTTATATAAAAAACAATAAATCGCTGAAAGAAAAAGATATTACCAGCAATAAATAAATAAAGTTTAGTTGGCAATAAATGACCCGCCGTGGTTGATTTGCCATAAAAACAAAACAACCAAAAAAGGGTTTCCTCATTTTACAGGGATTTTTTATTTTATTTTCGGGTGGTTAAAAATAAAGCTGCTAAAAGTTTTCATTATCCATCTTATTATTCTTTTCAATTCTTGGCTGGATTGATAACAATGTGTTCACCGCCCCCCCCTCCCCACACACACACGCGTCGCTTATGTCGTGCCACCGGACCCAGATGGAATGGGAAGTGAAAGTGAGGCTGCCGACTATACGCAACTCTCCCTCTCTTGAATCCAATTAATTCGCAGGTCATGCCTTCTACCCTCGCTTTAAAGTCTTGCGGCGATGGACAAGTAGCAAAAAACGACAGGTGTGAACCCATTGGCGCCCGTAGCCACAACTCTACCGCAGCATGCTCTTCCGTGCAATGATTTGCCTTATCAGCCACCTCCAAACTCACCCCAAAAAACCCTTAGTAACTAGTAGTCGTGCATTTCCTCGCTTGAAAAGACGAACATAAGAAATATATATATATATATAGAGAGAGAGAGAGAGAGAGAGACAGACAGACAGACAGACAGACAGACAGACAGACAGACAGAAATATAAGCAAGAGCTAACAACCTACCACCGTTTTGCTCTACGGCTCGTCAGGGAAATTGGTTTGCTCTACTTTCGTATTGAGCGCTTTAGTGTTAGGGTTTTTGTCTTGGGTTTTTTTTTCTTTCTCATGAGTGCTTGACTTTTGCTTCATGTACTTCGTTTGTTTCTTTTTTTACTTCCCCTTCTTTTCCCTCCGAGTTCGTTCTCGGTGGGTTCTACAAGACGATTTAAATTATAGCTTAATTAATACTAGTTTCGGCAGAGTTAGTTCTCTTACTACTGGTATTGTTGTTGCTATAGTTATTATTATTATTATTATTATTATTATTATTATTTAACTTTTCTGATACAGCCAATGGTGTGTGGGGCAGCGTTTTTTGCTGTTTCCGTCACAAAGCAGGGTTGTTAGCCCTGCGCCGAAACTCAGAACCTGGAGGATGGTGATTTTCTAAGCGTAGCTTAGTCACTGACACACGGCCGAAAGCAGGCGGTACCCAGTGAGGATCGAACTCACTACTCCGTTTTAATGATTCTAGCGAGATGAGCTAGAATCATTAAAAATTACACCACGCCGAGGTGCTCAATATAATTTAGGATATGTACAAATGTCAAACGGTTTAGTTTTATACAATATTACGAACAAATGTATCTATCTACAGTTCACTCCCGGCTAAAGTTTGAAATTTCAAATTTCTTTACCGCTTGTGTTGTCTCTCCACAACTTTCTTCCCTATCTGTGCATTTTCTCACTTTTTCCTCATTGTTAAACCCGGACGTCGCGTGACCGATTCCTGTATATGCCTATATTTTATTTTCTGCCTAAATGTGGGGGCTATGTATCTCTGAGCAGTTTTCATTAGCTCTTTCCTCTTATTTCTTTTTTTTTCTCTCTTGTTTTCCTTTTTTTTCATTTCCTCTGTGTCCTTAATGTAGATGTGCGTTGTGGTGCAATGGATATCGACTCGGAACGACAAATCGGGGAGCCGAATTCGAATTCGAATTCGAATTCCAGTTAAATTCCTTGCATTCACTTACACACAAATACCCTTGGCAAAGGTATTAATCCGTCTCTTCCCTCCAGTTATGGGTTAAAAAATAGGACAGATTGGGTTCTATAGCCTTGGTTGGCAACCAGTCTACAGCAGAAAGTAATGGCAACCTACTGCTGGATAAACTTCTGCCCAGTCAGTCATGTCTCTTTCGAAACATGATCGCCCAAAGCGTGTATCCCGTATGGCACTTAACTGACTGAATATGATATTTGGAATAATGATTAAGGCTTCTACTGGTCATAAAATGGGGGATCAGTTTATTACTTCATAACAATAGGAAACCGATCCCCCACTAATTACTACATAATCATATAATGCATCTCTTCCACCTCTAGCTGTTAGTCAAATAACAGGACAGACTGGGTTCTATAGCCTTGGTCGGCAACCAGTCTACAGCAGAAAGTAATGGCAACCTACTGCGGGATAAACTTCTGCCCAGTCAGTCATGTCTCTTTCGAAACATGATCGCCCAAAGCGTGTATCCCGTATGGCACTTAACTGACTGAATATGATAGTTGGAATAATGATTAAGGCTTCTACTGGTCATAAAATGGGGGATCAGTTTATTACTTCATAACAATAGGAAACCGATCCCCCACTAATTACTACATAATCATATAATGCATCTCTTCCACCTCTAGCTGTTAGTCAAATAACAGGACAGACTGGGTTCTATAGCCTTGGTCGGCAACCAGTCTACAGCAGAAAGTAATGGCAACCTACTGCGGGATAAACTTCTGCCCAGTCAGTCATGTCTCTTTCGAAACATGATCGCCCAAAGCGTGTATCACGTATGGTACTTAACTGACTGTGTCCTTCTCATTCCCCTTTTCTTTCTCACCTTTTTTTTATTTATCTTTTTGCTTTCTCATCTTTCGTTCCCTCTTTACCTCGTACGAAAATTTTCCAATAATAAAAGAAAGTGACCAATTGTTCTTTCAATGTCGAAACGAATTGTACAATTTTATAGTAGCTTGTAATTTGTATGTTCTAAAGAATAATTTATAATAAATATTCATTGGTTTATAGTCTATTTTTCTATTGAGCACTGTTTTAAATTAATGTTTTGAACGTTGCAATTATTTTCATCGTTCCTTATTCATTTATATATATATATATATATATATATATATATATATATGCAGCCTTCGAGATTTGAAAAAGAAATCACTCGACCGGCGGTTGAGAGCGAGGGAAAATTTACTCGCCCCAAAATCATTTTACTCGACTGACTCTATTTTCTTAATAGTCGCCTTACGTAAACATACCGTGAGTTGCTGACGAAAAACAAAAAATGAAGTTTTAACTAAAATTTCGAACGTGTTAGAGATATTTTTAAAATTTTTAGAATAATAACAAAATTTAATATTTCCTCTTAAACATTTTGATGATAACACTTTGTTTTGGATAATTTTGAGCCCTTTTAGCATCATGATATGCTGTCTATTTTTTTTTTTTTTTTTTTTTTTTTGGCAATTGAGTGGAGGTACCTTAATTCGTAATTTCATTTTTCTGTTTGAAGACAACCTCCATCTCATAGATGATAAAAATAACAAATCTGATTTTCTCAAGGATTTTCTATAATTGGAGTAGATATACTAAACTATCGCCCGGTTCACACGCCACCCACGTCTATTGAACAGGTGAAGAGGCTCATCCCTTGTTTCCTGTTTAGGATGCGGTTTCCGGTTTTCTCTTTTCCACTCTTTTCAGTCTTTTCTTTTTTTTCTTTTTTCTTTGTTTTCTTCAATTGGAGTAGATAGACTAAACTATCGCCCGGTTCACACTCCACCCACATCTATTGAACAAGTGAGGAGGCTCATCCCTTTTCCAATCTTTTCACTCTTTTCTTTTTTCTTTTTTTTTTTTTCAATTGGAGTAGATAGACTAAACTATCGCACGGTTCACACTTCATCCACATCTATTGAACAGGTGTTCCCTGGTTAGGGTGTGGTTTCCGGCTTTCTCTTTTCCATTCTTTTTACCCTTACGTAGCCGCCTGCGCATCAGTGGCGTTATCGACTTGGTTGGGGTGATATGATAAAAAAAAAAATAAAATAAATAAAAAATTTACTTACTTGTATAATTTG
Source organism: Ascarosepion bandense (assembly GCA_037127315.1). Taxonomy (NCBI): domain Eukaryota; kingdom Metazoa; phylum Mollusca; class Cephalopoda; order Sepiida; family Sepiidae; genus Ascarosepion; species Ascarosepion bandense. Next base: position 2,771,213 of record JBBBDQ010001521.1, read on the forward strand.
TTTTTCGGTGCAAGGTTGAAAGTAGTATGCGTACTTTTTTCCTTTCTTTCAAATGTTCGTTTTAACCTTTCATAAACGGAGAGAAAAAATAGATGTTGTGTCAAGGTTATATTTTTCCAAATGAGTTTGTAAACATCTGTGAGCGTCTTTAATCTGGGTGACAAAGATATTTTGGCTCCACTCTGGAAGCATTAATTGAACGAATGTTTGCACTGGCCGCGGCGATAAAAGATCATTGTAGGTCATTCTGAGTCACTTTTGAATCTTCAATGACATACTTTTGGGTTGTAAACAGGATCAGATTCCCTTTTTCTATTTTAAAGGGACACGTTTCATTGCAAGATTTTTAATCGACCGAGGACGAGTAAAGCAATAAACTCTAAACGCCAAATTAAGTTTTTAATCGACTGAGTCGATCGGGCGAGTGAAATCTCAAAAGCTATATATATATATATATATATATGTGTGTGTGTGTGATTTGGAAAACTTATTTTCAAATGAAAAATATTCAAAATATTTCCAATATAAATTTACTGAACACGTTTTAATACAACTGTATACTGTTCTAATTTAATTATGACCATATATATATATATATATATATATATATATATATATATAGTTCTCATTGGATTTAATCTCCTGTGGAACTTGCCTTACCAGTTACCAAGGATTCGGCGTTGCTCGGGTATAATGAAAGCTTTAAAACTGATCCATGGTCCTGGAGCTCAGACTCTTTGGACGTTGGCACGAAAGACTAAAAAGCAGTAGTTGTTTCCAGTTAAAGCGAAACCGTAGACTGAAAGAAAAATGAATGGATGTCAGTCACATTTTGATTTCCTGGTATCGATATCAAATAAATGTTTTTCGTTGTAAACTGAATTTTGAAGGCTAAATAAGTCCTCTGAGCAAATGGTGTCATGGTCGAGACTAAGAACTACAATTATACCTACTTAGAGCCAAACTCGAAGCAAAAACTAAAATAAAAGGGCTGAAAAAATACAGTCATACAGGCAGATAAACAGACACACACACAAACATCTTGCTTTATATATATATATATATATAGATAGATAGATAGATAGATATATTATAACCCAATTTTTTCGATTATCGATTTTTATCGGGGGTACCTCGTCACAAAACCTAGCTAAGAACACTCGCAGATGCTTATAGTACAACTGTGTAAATTTTCAAGAAAATCGGTTCAGCCGTTTCGGAGTCTATAGGTAACGGACACACACACACACAGACAAAGTTTCATTTACAATAATTTTATGTGTGTGTGTGTGTGTGTGTGTGTGTGTGTGTGTGTGTGTGTGTATGTGTGTGTGTGTGTGTGTGTGTGTTCATACAGGATGATTGAAAAGTAACTACTCACATGAGAGGAAAGCGTTTTGCAGGAGGTTTTATTTCAAATTCCATGGGGGCACCAGACATCGCTACCAGCTTTCCGAGCTGCCCAGGAATCGCATCTACTCATTTTATCAGAAACTTTTCCAGTTTCGAAGACATACTTTTGTATTCGCCCTTCAAGTTCTTCCAAAGTCTTGGTTTGGTATAGTAGATTTAACCGATCCCAAATAAAAATTTACAGGATGTTAAGTTAGGACACCTGGTTTGCCACATACATTAAATAGGGAATTAGTTTTTACGCTCTCACACCCTGACTGAGCACTATGGAAGAATGGTAGACTTTGAAAAATAGTAGCTACTCTGGCATGTACGCGTCGCTCATTCAGTAAAATGAATTAGAGCGACCTGGCTATTGAGCGTGTATAATTATAATATACACGCTAAAATGTCTGTTTTCTTCTACCGAGCGCCCATAGCCCAGAGGTAGAATCGCCGATTGACGCCAATTCGGTCGGGTTTCAATCCTGGGTTAAAAGCAATCGGAGTCTAACCGTACTGATGAGCTGTGATACAGCGAAACAGCTCTGTCTGCGGATGACTATATATATATATATATATATATATATATAGCAGTAATAAATCCGAAGAAAAGATTTGGTAGATAATCCCAATGTTGAATATATATATATATATATATATATATATATATATATATATCATAATTGTTTCACCCCAAGCAAGACAATACTGCCACTGGTGCGCAGGGGGGTTACAGAGAGAGGAAACGGAAAATAAAAGAAATGGTGCGGGGCATGATGAAGAAAGGGTAAATCAAGGAGATAGAAGATAGCAATTGACGTTGTATTTGACCTTTTGGAGATTGTAGCTATCAAGGAAGTAAGCATGTAGAAGGGAGTTCCAGAGGCGGAAAGTCCGAGAAAAGAAGCTATAGAGAAGAAGTGGCGGTTACATTTGCTTGTATTGACGGTAAAAGGGTGGGACTTAGTTGCTCATCTAATTGCGCAAATACAATCGTAAGGGCGGGGCACCAGAAAATAAAGCTCTTCAGAGGAGAAGCTGTGAAAAGATTTGTAGAAAAGACAGAGGGAAGCCAAAAGAAAAAATCAAGAAGTTATAAAAATCAATTATATATATATATATATATATATATATATATATATATATATATATATGTGTATATATATATATTCAGTTAGATAGGTGCGAGTTTGTGACCCTGGGTTACACACTTTTGCGAGCGTGAAACACTGGGTCACAAACTCGCACCTATCTAACTGAATATGTTAGTTCTATCACTGATATTGAGCACTTTCAAATAAGTACCGTGCATATATGATTTATAAATAATATAATATATATAACAAATTACATATATATATATATATATATATATATATATATACATTTTACACACACACACACACACACACACACACACATATATATATATATTGACGCATGTTTCATTAAATAATATAGACAACTTTTGTCTAACTATTTTATGTAAATTTTTTCATATTGTTTGATAAGCTTAATAGCATTATCATTAAATGAATTAATATTCGCTTCCAGTGTCTTGTATGCACGAGTTTGCCGTTGTTTGGATATCTTCCATGTAAACAAAAACAGACTGTCATTATTGTTTGTCCGTGAATTGTTATGCTATAATATAATGTGATATCTTTGAAAATGACTAATGTAAGCCGGAAGTTCAGATTGGATTATAAAATAAATCATCTAACAATATTGTAATTTTCTTTCTTCATTTAATGATAATGCTATTAAATTTATCAGATAATATGAAAAAAAAATTGCATAAAATTAAAATAGACAAAACATATTTAATAATTATATTATTTAATGGAACATGCATCAATGAAAAATGATGCATATATATACATATTCTTTTCTATGTGCTCTGTCTCTTAACGAAGTTGGTGATCATGGCTTTCCACAATTTCCTTTCCTCTAGAGCTCTTAATAAATGTTGTATTTTTGCTATCTCTCCTAAATGTTGTTCCGCCATCCATTTACTTAACCTCGCTAGGTAGGTTATGCGTTGTTTTCGACAATCTCTCTTGTTTTCAATCTGCCCTGTGAGTATCTATTTTCTCAAGTCCTCTTTCCTCATTATGTGCCCTAAAAATGTCTGCTGTCTCTTCCTGATGTCAGGTATATGTTCTTTTTGTTTCCAATTTCTCTAAAATTTCGTCGTTGCTTTCGTCGGTTAATGATATCCTCAGTATCTTTCTGTAGAATGACATTTCTCTTGCTTCTGTGATAAGATTGTGGAGGATTCACTGTCATATATTACGTTCAGTAATCTTTTCTTTGTTACTAACGAATGTTTTTTCTGTTTCGTAATTCTCTACTTAACTTTTGGAAATAATCTTTGGCTATCTCACTACGCCTTCGGATTTCAGTACCATACGTGATACACGCTTGGGCGATCATGTCTCGAAAGAAACATGCCTGACTGGGCAGAAGATTTTTCCGCAGTAGATTGTCATTACTTTTTGTGGAAGACCAGTTGCCGGCAAAGGCTATAGAATCCAATATGCCCTGCTATTTAATCCATAGCTGGTGGGAAGAGAGACGGATTAATACCTTTCCCAAGGGTATTTGCATGTAAGTGAATACAGCGAATTCGAACTAGAATTTGAACTCGGCCCTCCGTTTTCTCGTTCAAAGCCGATATCCACTGCTCCACAACGCACATCCTACAATTACATTAATATAGCATTCCCTTTCCCAGTGTATTTCGCAGAAGTGCGTTGTTTTTGCAAAGCTGAACGGGCATTGCACTTTAATAGGAGAATTATAGTTCCGAAATCGCTGTAGTTTTTTCTATGTAAATCAGTCAGTTGAGTGCCATAAATGATACCTGCTTGGGTGATCATGTCTCTTTCGGTCCCTCTGGTATTTGGGCGTAAGTGAATGCAATTGAAATTTAAACTCGGCTCTCCGATTTCTCAAAAAAAAGCCGATATCCATTAAACCACAATGCACATGTATTTTACTATAAAAATCTTTTTTTTTATAGTCCTTTGATCCCAATTTGGGAGTTAACTATTTGGCCATAGCTGGGACCCTAACAGGTGCTACTACCCCGAAGGGTTTTTGTATTGTAGAGAAGCCAGATATGAAAAACAATAAACTTGAATTGAAAGCCCTGGCGAAAACTATGAGAAAATAGTACACAATCTTCCGCAAGAGTCATTTCAATTCAAAAATATTAATTAAAATGAGTTTAAGGAGAGCCATGATCGTCGACGTACTAAAGAGAGTAATGCCTTTTAAAAGAAAAATGTCACCTTGAACTTCTATAATTTAATTAAAATTGATTAAAACGTTTTTTTTTTCAGAATGTTTGTTATCTAATCACATTCGCTTATCATTACGTCATTAACAGCACTTTCCCGCCATTTCGCACAGGAAGAGTGAGTAGTCATCATCATTCGTCGCCATCTTAATCATAATTCATGAACATCAAACATCAATGTGCATGCCTTTTAACTAACTTTGGCATAATGAATGGGTTGATAAGTGAGATTTCGCTTCCTCCCTGTTGTTCTCAGCGGTCCTGACACTGTTTCCTCTTTCTTTTCGCTCCCCACTCTCATTTTTACGTCAGACCGTAACCATCGCTGGTTCGTCTTCTTTTACACCATTCTTTTTCTACCCCGACAGCTTGTTGTGCCATAAGATATGGTTACGTCACGCTACATGTTTCTGGAGGAGAAACATGCCTTCATCAGCTTACAGTTTTTGTTCTTTAGGTAATTTGAGGGAGGGCGAAATATGTCTTGATGTGTGGCAAGAGAATTAGGGTCTCCATAGATGTTATGTGTGGACTGTATTTGTAAAACTGTGTGTTTTTTCTCCCTTTAGAAATAAGCGTGAATTAACATAGATATTACATTAGGCTAAGTCATAAATAATTTCCGCTTTTCTTTATCAACTTGATTCTTTTTCAAATAAAATTCAATTACATTTTATGCAATTACATATTCACTATTATTTGCATTGACTTATTGTCACTTTATCGGGCAGTTCTTTGATATTTCGAGTAAAATTCCGGAGATTTTGAAATTAAAACTTTTCCAGGATTTCTTTTGAATTTGATTTTCATAAGATAAATTTTACCTCTACAAAACATTTTTTGGTGAATTAAAGAAATGTTTGTTGTTTTTTATTACTGACATAACAACACCTCTATGGGTTATTTAATGCCAAAATCTAGACTATTATTTGCATTGACTTATTGTCACTTTATCGGGCAGTTCTTTGATATTTCGAGTAAAATTCCAGAGATTTTGAAATTAAAACTTTTCCAGGATTTCTTTTGAATTTGATTTTCATAAGATAAATTTTACCTCTGCAAAACATTTTGCGGCGATTTAAAAAAAATGTTGTTTTTTTTTTTGTTATGATTTTTTTTACTGGTATGTTAACACATTTATGGGTTATTTAATGTCAAAATCTAGATATTTTGTATGCCTTTTTTTAAAAAAATTCATGCTTTAGAGAAAATGGTTTTAAGGATACAAGTCTTGCTAATTAACTGGGGGAGCAGAGGTGCATACATGCCCTTCCCAGGGATATTTGTGTGCAGGTGAATATAACGAACCCAACTGGAATTGGAACTCAGCTCTGCGATTCCCATTCCCAAGCCGTTATCCATTACACCACCCGCACATCCAAAATTACTGCACCCGTATTTCCCAAGTGATCACCCATCTAGGTATTGACAAGGCTTAACTTTGCCGATCATACGGTAACTGGTGTTTCAATGTGACGTGGTCGTAGGCTGATCGAAAACGGTAAATAGATCATATGCAATATCGGTGAACAATTCAACTAGAAAAATTGAAAATGAATACAATGTGTTTAAATGGAATTAAAGACCTGTCATAACAATTTTCTTTACTTTTAGAGATAATGGTTTTAACGATACAAGTTTTGCAAATTAAAAAGCGATTATAGGGTGGAGAATAATTCATCACCCACAAGGACGTAGAAGCTTAGAATTGATGGAACTAAGAAATGTCGTTTGGATTAATACCTTTCATGGAAATTTCAATAGAGCGGAGTGAGGTTTCGCAAGTGGTAAAGGGGCCTTATGCTTGTCACAAGGCAACCATCTATCAGGATCCCTATGTATCTGCTCTTCTGCACAAGTTTGATATGAGGGCGATTGTTCAACAAACCCTTGTCAGTCAAGATACACGCAAAGCAGTGTCACGCATGCAACGTTTCGTCATTAGGAAAGGGGTTGTAGATTGGTAAATAATTAATCATTCACAAGGCCGCTGAGGCACTTTTGGACGCCATCAGTACTGGAAAGTGAAAACTGGACAGATTTTGTTCATATATGACAACTGATGTGCGTTGTGGTGCATTGGATATCGGCTCGGAACGAGAAATCGGGGAGCCGAGTTCGAATTCCAAGTTGAATTCGTTGCATTCACTTACGCGCAAACACCCTTGGGAAAGGTATTAATCCGTCTCTTCCTTCCATTTATGGGTTAAATAATAGGACAGATTGGGTTCTTTAGCCTTGGCTGGCAACCAGTCTACCGCAGAAAGCAATGGCAATCTACTGCGGGATAATCTTCTGCTCAGTCAGTCATGCCTCTTTCGAGACATGATCGCCCAAGCGTGTTTCACATATGGCACTTAACTGACTGACTGTTCTTTTTTAGCTCTCTTTTGTTTTTTAAACTTTCTATTCTATTTTAACCCACTGTTTTGTTTTCCTTTTTTATTTTTTTGTCGTCTATTCTTTTTTTTTTTTTTTAGCCCTGCTTTCGTTGTTTTTTAGTCTTAAGGTTTTTTTATCCTTCTTTTCTTTTCTTTTTTTTAGACATCTCTTCTTTTTTTTTATCTCGACATTCTTTTTAGCCCTCTTTTATATTTTAGCCTTCTCTTTTTTTAAAGCTGTCAATGCTTCTTTTTTTTTTTTTTTTAATCCTGTTTTCTTTTTTTAGCCCTGTGTTCTTTCTTTAGCGTTATGGTCTTTTTGGTATGTGCGTTGTGGTGCGGTGGATATCGACTCGAAATGATACATCGGGAAGCCAAGATCGAATTCCAGTTGAATTCCTTGCATTCACTTACGCACAAATACCCTTGGGAAAAGTATTAATCCATCACTTCCCTCCAGTTAAAGGTTAAATAACAGGACAGATTGGGTTTTATAGCTTTGACTGGCAATCAGTCTACCGGAGAAAGTAATGTCAACATACTGCGGGATAATCTTCTGCCCAGTCAGTCATGTCTCTTTCGAGACATGATCACCCAAGCGTGTATCACGTATGGAACTTAAGTGACTGACTGAATATAATAGTTGGAAACATGATTAAGGCTTCTACTGGGCATAAAGTAGGATATCGGTTTTCTACTGTTATAAAGTAATAAACTGATCCCCCACTAGTTACTACTTATTAATATAATACATATCTTCTCCCTCTAGCTATGAATCAAATAACAAGACAGGTTGGGTTCCTATAGCCTTGGTTGGAAACCAGTCTACCGGAGAAATTAATGTCAACCTATTTCGGGATAATCTTCTGCCCAGTCAGTCATATCTCTTTCGAGACATGATCGCCCAAGCGTGTATCACGTATGGCACTTAACTGACTAACTGAATATAATAGTTGGAGACATGATTAAGGCTTCTACTGGGCATAAAATGGGGGATCGGTTTTCTATTGTTATGAAGTAATAAACTGAACACCCACTAATTAATAAATAATAATATAGTACATTTCTTCCCTTTCAAGCCATGAGTCAAATAACAGGACAGATTGGGTTCTATAGCCTTGGTCGGCAACCAGTCTACCGCAGAAAGCAATGGCAACCTACTGCGAGATAATCGTCTGCCCAGTCAGTCATGTCTCTTTCGAGACATAAGCGTGTATCACTTATAGCACTTAACTGACTGACTGAATATAATAGAAACATGATTAAGGCTTCTACTGGGCATAAAGTGGGTGATCGGTTTTCTATTGTCATGAAGTAATAAACTGATCTCCCACTAATTACTACTTATTAATATAATAATATAATTCACCAGTCTACCGCAGAAAGCAATGGCAACCTACTGCGGGATAATATTCTGCCCAGTCAGTCATGTCTCTTTCGAGACATGATCGCCCAAGCGTGTATCACGTATGGCACTTAACTGACAAGATCTCTCTCTCTCTCTCTCTCTCTCTCTCTCTCTCTCTCTCTCTCTCTCTCTATGTTCGCATACAAAAACAGAAATAGAAGCGATAAATCTAAAAAGATCCGATTCCTAATCTGTTGTTGCAGCTAAGTTAATTGCCGTTTACCTGCGAAATCTATTTTGTAGCGCAGTTCAATGGTTTGGAAAACTGCCACAAATGCAAACGGAAGCATTTTCATCGGCTGATGAAAAAGGAAAATCGAAAAAAACTGAAGTCTATTCTTTGAGAAAAAAGATTACTACAGTCGTAAATAAGATATTATCTCAAAAGGTGAACAAAATATTGTTCAATTATTAGGTGATGACAAAGCAAAGTTGGAAGTTGCGATATGAATCTAACTATCCGTTATCACATTTGAAATCTTAGTGAGCTCATAGAGACAACAGAAAATGCGTGTTCTTACCCAATGATAATCCTAAAAATAATTTGTAACTCTATCTCGGGTTTAATGTAACAGAGGACATATTTAATTGTAATCTGGCATGACAGATTAGTAATTTAGTAATACGAATAAGGTTCTTTTTATTTTATTATTTAAACTTGGATCCTTCTCGGATCAGTTTAAAATGGCGTCTTTTTTCACGATTCCGTATTTTCTTGATTTCAGATGAAAAATGAAAATTCTAAACATAGCAATAGATACATGGAGAAAAATCTAGTCATTTTTAACTGACGCCAGGAGGAAATGGGTGTATTTCCCTTGCTTTTTATCACAATTCTTCAAACTTTTACATATTCTCCAACAATCAGTAATTTCTTGCATCTCAGTGTCTTTATTGCGTTGCTTGAAGTAATTTTTTTTTAAATAAATAAATACGAGAGTCATTCAATAAATAATGTGAATTTTTCGGTATAAGGACTTCTAATACAGATAGAAGCTTACATTTTTTTTTTAATTTTTCCTTTACTTCTTTTTCAAAGGGATTTAATTTTTTTTTTCTTTTTTTTTTTTTATTTGCAGATTGAAAAAACTTTTTAGAGTTTTGGAGATTAACAAAGATGACCGACCAAGAAGCATGTTCCAGGATTGAACAGAGGTCAGTTATCAAGTTTTTGTTTGCTAGAGGATCCAAACCAGTTGAAATTCATAGGAAAATGTCAACTGTGTATGGTGCCACATGTTTCAGCTAAAAGAATGTCTACTAGTGGGCTAAACTGTTTAAAGTAGTTCGAAAGTGACGATGAAATCAAAAGTGCTGTGAGCGATTGGCTGAGACATCAGTCCAAAGATTTTTACTTTGAGGAAATATGGAAGATTGTGCACAGATGGAAAAAGTGTGTGACACTGCTGGGAGACTAGGTTGAAAAAAAAAAAAGCTTTTATCTGTATTACAAAAATTCACCTCAGAAAAATTCACCTTATTTATTGAATGACCCTCGGATGTGGTGCAGTGGATATCGGCTCGGAACGAGAAATCGAAGAGCCTGGTTCAAATTCCAGTGAAATTCGTTGCATTCACTTACGCGCAAATACTCTTGGTAATGGCATTAATCCCCTGCTTCTCCTTCCTTCTATGGGTTAAATAGCAGGACAGATAAAGTTCTATAGCCTTGGTTGGCAACCAGTCTACCGCAGAAAGTAATGGTAACCTACAGCGGGAAAATCTTCTGTCCAGTCAGTCGTGTTTCTTTCGAGACATGATCACCCAACCATATATCACGTGTGACACTTAACTGAATCTTCAGTTCCAAAGTACGCAGAATTCAAAGGGAAATCTTCAGGAATGGCATCTTTCTTTAAGATAGGCAAAGCTTTATTTACTTTAGTTGAATTTTGGTTAAACAACTATGAACTTTGCCATAAAATATAAAGAGAGATCTTATCAAGTTAAACCATTAATGTTCACCGTTCTAAAAATAGAACGGCTGGCATTAATGGCTTGCAGGTTGAAACCTATAATTAGTGCTGGGTTTTTAACCGTAACGGAGTACATACTCCAGGCCCTTGATGAGTCTGACGAGGCTCGCGCGGTTGCTCTGGACATCTCCAAGGCTTTTAACGGGGTTTGGCACTCTGGCCTCCTATGCAAGCTACAGGGTTACGGTATTACTGGTCGCCTGCATGACCTAATCCAATCCTTTTGAAATAACCGCAAAATGAAGTTCGTTTTGAATGGCCATGCCTCTTCATCCTACAGCACGAATGCTGGTGTCCCACAGGGCTCTATCCTGGGCCCGACGCTCTTCCTTATTTTCATCAACGACCTCCCAGATGAAATCAGTTCCACAATATACTCCCGCACCAGTAAGAAACTGTCGTGACGGACAGATATAATCTCGCTGCTGACCTTGAGCGGGATCTACACTCTGTGGTGAACTGGGGCAAGAAGTAGCTTGTCAACTTCAATGCGTCTAAGACCAAGCTGTTGTCTGTCAACCATCACAGGCAACCTCTCCTACCTCCCATTAGCATGGATCAAGCGATTCTCCCTGAGAGCAACACACTACGCCTCCTCGGCCTTACCCTCTCCTCAGACCTCAAATGGAACCACTATATTGATTCCATAGCTAAATCTACTGCTAAGAAGTTTGGGTCATTTTGCCGATCCAGGATGTTTTTTCTGCCTGAATCCATCCTGCATATATACAAGTCAACCATCCATGGAGTACTGCTGCCATTTATGGTCAGGCGCCCCTGCCTTTCTCCTCAGTGTTCTAGACAGGCTCCAAGGGAGAGCCCGT
>JBBBDQ010001521.1:2787500-2790000 GCA_037127315.1 Ascarosepion bandense
TGCATGCTTTTTCCTACACTGTTTTGTGTGAGCACATTTTTTTTTTTTGAGTAGTAAATTAAAAATAAATTTACATCATTTGTAGTAGTAATTAAATAAAATAAGCAACAGCTATTATAAAAAAAAATCTGCTCAGACGAACTTAAGTCACTGATGCCTCCTCAACAAGTGTTTACTCGTGCAACCAGACTGGCAACTGGGTCCCACCCATTCACAGTCAGGTTAGCCAAATGCAGACGACAATTCTACTCCTGCAGCTTCTTCTCTCGCACTTCCCGCCTGTGGAACTCGCTCCCGTATTCTTGCTTTCATGACGGCTACAACCTCCAGAGTCAAATACTCATCTACTAACCACTGGACTCTAGCTCTCTCCCCACCCCCGTATAACCTTCCCTTTCTCTCCACTTATGTATCTGTCATCGCACTTGCTTTCTCAGCTTTCTATTGTTCCTTTCTAACTAGTTTGTACTCCTCACTCTTTTCTAATTAATCTTTTTACATTTATGTAGCCCCCTGCACATCAGTGGCGTTTCCGCCTTGCTCGGGGTGAAACGATTAAAAAAAATAAATAAAAAAAATAAAGGAAAAAAAACCAGAAATATATTAATTCTTCATGCAACAAAATAACCAGCTTCTTGAAAATAGCTAGCGGATTTGCCAAAAGCGATTGGGGCAAAAAGCATTAAAGAACAATTGCTGTATTTCCTCGTGCATAATACGCCTTCATCCATAATACGCACCCCTAAAATTGTGCTGAACGTGTGGGAAAATGTTTCTGCTCACGCATTATATGCACCCATTGTTTGGTAATCAAACACCACAAACTGTACCACTCCAGTTTCATACAGCCAGAGTTTTCTCTTCTTATTCAAGCTGTAATTGAAGATATTTACCAAAATTTCCGACTATCACGATTCGAAAAGGAAACGGAAATATCTATATTGTGCCTACTGCGCAGACTCATTAACCTGTTTTTGTTCGATAAAATGTGCAATCTACCGAATTTATTTGTATCTCGAGTTAGGTATACATAACTGAGTTTGTTTAAATGGCTTTAAACAGAGAATAATATTATTCAGTGCCTTGCTTAGCAGAATGCAACTTGCACCCCCCACATACACACCTAACATTCTGAACCCACAATAAATGGTACTTTAAACAAAATAACATAATCTCGGGACCCAGATATTCTGTGATCACGAAAAAAAGGAAGATATTGCGGAATTGGTATTTTGAAGCTATACATTACAAACTTTTTCACAACTTTTAGCTACTTTTTATGTATGTTTAAACAGATATCTATAAAGCCTTTTCACAAGGAATTTTCAGGCAAATATTATACATAATAATGTGAATTCAATATGCAGGTTCTGTGATAAATACCAAGAAACAATAGACCATTTAATCTCAGGATGTTTTGTACTTGCCCCAAATGAATATATAAATATTTACATTGGACAATGTGCAAACACTATGGAAAATATATAAACAAACACTGGTATGAACATCACCCAGCACCGGTTACAGAAATAGAAGATGTCACCATTCTATGGTAATACACCATCTACACAGACAGAACAATTGATTGCTAAAAACCAGAAAGAAAAAACTTGCCTATTAATTAATATGGCTTGTCCAGCGGATTGTAACATAGCAACCAAGGAATTCGAAAAACTGTCAAAATATAAAACCCTGGAAATTGAAATAGAAAAAATGTGAAAATTGAAAACTAGAATCGTGCCAGTGATAGTGGGTGCACTTGGAATGATAAAAAATGGAACAAAACAACACATTGAAAGAATCCCTGGAAACCCCAGCTTAAGAGATATACAAAAAATTGTCTTATTAAGTACAGCCCACACACTAAGGAGACCTTTGTCTATGTAACGATAGGGATGTTAGGGGAGATAGAAAAAAAACATGAAATGGAGCCATAACAACACAACACAACCTGCCTTAGGTCTTCCCGCAGACTTGGTAGGTAGTGCGACCATAGCAGAAATAGAAATATGATGAAAAATGCCATAAGAATAATAATAATAAATAAAATAATTTCGTTCACTTAGCTGTTGAATATCTTTACATTTAGTTTCATAGAATCATATCCACTTTTCGGGTGATTTATCTAAGATGGCATAACTATGTTTAAGCAAGAAGCATCATGTCCCATCCAGTGTTGATACCTATGACCCCACTGTTTATATTTACATACACTTTGTCCTTGATATTGTTGGGGATCACACCTTAATCGCACAATAAACGGACTCGTCTAAGGTGTGCAAATAATCATGCCTATATAGAGAACGGCAGTGTTTATCACAGAGAGTTTTCTCGCTGAGACTACATCTCTCACTGTCAGCGCTCTGCCTTCGGGCAGAGGGCGCTCTCTGCTTCCGATCAGAGAGAACTAACCCAGTCGTGGTTCCGCCGAAGGGTAGAGGCACGACTGGGGAAAAATAGACAGGTATTTTTTGGCCGGGCCATATAGCCCGGAAATTCC